>VBVQ01006191.1:0-10105 GCA_011636635.1 Tetramorium simillimum | reverse complement strand
GCAAAACGAAATCGCTCGTCCGCTCCGGAGAGGCCTTCCGCTCTTCGATCGTGCCGAGCGTCCGACAACAGCCCCGGGGACCGGGCGCCCCTGCGCTTCACAAACGGAGAGGATGCGGCACATACAACGACGTGTACACGTCAACTACAAAACTTATACAACAGATCAAGCCTTTTGCTCTCTATACATTTATGTGTTTCAGCGCACGGTTACGCACACGTAATTCTGCCGCAACGGCGTCGCAAAACCGGTCGCTATAGGCCGCTCGAAATAGCGTAATTCGAGAATCGTGCAAACGCGAGTGACGCGCAAACATCGCGTCGGCGTTTCGGGTCGTGACCAACAATTCGGCAACGAGTTTTTCGGATCTCACGTTTCAATAAAGTTAAACATACATTATCGTGTAACCTTCGATATTACATCGAAATGATGATATTTCGGGAGAGTTTACTCGAACTTTGACGCGGCTCTAATGCCCATCGTACGCAAGTCTATACACAGGAAAAACATTAATTTCAAATCAACAATAATAATATAAACAAGAATATGAAATCTTTAAAGAGTTTGATAATCTTAAACAAAAACAAAATTTCTTTCTATGAGCAAGTTATTGTCTGTTTAATGTCCATTTTTATCAATGGAGATTAACTTTAATTTCGGTTTAACTTACTTTTTATCTTTTTTTAGTCCTAAAAACTAGAAAAAGATGAAAAATTTTGGTAGAAATGGACATTATCAAATTCTTTAAAGATTTTATATTCTTGCTTACATATGAGAATATAATTGTGGATTTAAAATTAATATTTTTTTCTGTGTACCGAATTATGCAAATGGTAACTTAACGTTTTGAAAGTCTTTGAGAATTCTCCTTCTCGCAAATGTCACTGGCGTATGCGACTCCCGCGCGTAAGAATAATGGAATTAGCGTAATTCAAGAATTCGAATCTGCCACGATTCTGAAAACATAGGAGATTATAATGAGCCGTGTGTAATGACCGCCGCATGTAACGCGATCCGATGTTATTTTCGCGTGCACGCCGTTGCGACAGTTGTCTACCGAGCTAACATTTATCAAAACGCAGTCGAGTCTGGCACCGAGTTTTGAACATGCCGGAGGCCCGTCGTATATTCTCGAGATCGCGATTTCTCATCCGTTTTACCATCGTCTCCGAAGTAAAACCCAACGCGACTCTGTTCATCTCTCCCTAAATCCGCGGACGTGTCCGTTAATTATCAGAACGGAAGAGACTGCGTAAATCGATCTTGGGACGTTAAGTCAAAGGATCATTGCGATGTCAGTGCATCTTCGATACTCTACACTTTTTTGATCTTGAAATAAAATAAAAAAAAAAGAAGTTTTCCACGCGTCGAGATAATTATTTGATAATTCGATACTAATATTACTCAATGCAGAAATTGCAGAAATGATATTTTGATTCGGTCGACCTGATTCGATTCGTCTTTCCGTGTCGTGAAACCTGTGCTCGAAACGTTTACAGCGCAGGGATACTAGTGCTCTATCGGGTTTCCCAAAAGCAGTTTTAGAAGCCGCAGCTACCCTCGTCGAACCGACTTGCGAAACAGGCGCGCTTGTCTCATCAATTACTCTCTACAATGCCGCGGCACGAATAACCGTTATCTTACATATCACCGATCCTCGTCGCTGATGTCCCTCACGTGGGCACGATATTACCAGATTAGGCGGATCAAGTCGGCTCGAGATGTCAAACGAGCGTCTGAATACAGGTCGAACGTATCGCTCACTTTTGCAACAACAGGCCTTCGACATTCATCTAGTCATAGGCGCCGCCGCATATAACAACCTCGCACAAATGCTCTCTTATCAAGTTTTTCTTTTGCGAATAGAAACAGGACAGAAATGCGACGCCTATGTCTCGTTACGTGGACCGTTTATCGAGAATAGAGAGGATCGTATACCCAATGGCGAATGTTAATTCTCGACTATTACGCCGGAATCGAATCTGACATCGCGACAGATGGATATCTCGTAATTAAGATGCTGAAGTGTTTGCTCCATCTCTTATCGAGAATCCAACTAAATTTAATTTTTTTTTCACATTGTGCTTTCACATACGTTCATACTAATTAATTTAGAAACCCGCAGCGATCACTTGACGATCAAATTCAAGCACAGCAGTCGAGGATCAACCGTGACCGAGCAACGCGACTAATTTTAGGAACCATTGAGTGTTAGACATATTCCTATTTGTATATTCTGCGTTCGAATCGTGGACGACTGTAGCCGGGGAACTGAACGCCGCTGTACTAATCAACCCGCGACCGAAGTCTCCCCTCGAAATCCAACCCCGACCAACTCCCGAAGGGGAGGTAGCAGAGCGAGATCGTGGCCGTTAACGAGGTTTATTGCTCGTTAATGCGGGGGTCAACACTAATTCTCTTCGCGGCGTGGAGAATTATCTTACGTTTCGTAATTATCGAATCTCGTTATTCGAGGGGAGGACCGAACGGAAAGCTCGCTTTCATTGAACCGGACATACTCGGAAGGTGGAGAGAAAACGGCGTTAAGTCCCCGCAAGCTCGTCATTCACGGCCAAAAGATAGAGAGATAGAGATAGTGAGAAAAAGAAAGAGAAAGAAAGAGAGAGAGAGAGAGAGAGAAGAAGAAAAAGAAAGAAAGAGGGCAGAAGATAGAGATAGTAGAGTGTAGTTTCTTACTCGCACTTTCAACAAAAAAACAACTCACCGTACGCGATGGTAGGTGGGGTCGTATTCGGACCGGACACCGTCGGGTTACCATCGGGTTACCATGGCGGCCATGGTGCGCCCATGGTTGGTTTACCGATGGTTGAGCGTAGTGGACGTAAGTAAAAGGACAGAAGTAACCAACAATGTGAGAGCAGCGTCAAATGCGGCCGAAGAGAAGAGATAGAGAGTGGTGGAGATTTTTGGTCGGTTTGTTCGGAACACATTCCGTACGGGAAGACGTGTTTTTTTTTTAATTTTTTTTATTTTGGCAGTTTGCGGATGGTTGTTTGATTGGTGTCGGTGATGGTGGTGGTGGTTGGTGGTTGGTGGTGGTAGTGGTCGCGATGAGGTGGTTGTAGAATTAGGGCGCAAAAGGAAACAACACATAGAACAGACAAGAAAAGACAAGTGTGCACAGCGTAAGTGGCATTCAATCAAGCATGTGCGTTAGACGATTTCTATTATCGTTATATCGTCTCTCTTTTAATTTTCTTTATTTTTTTCGTTTTCAGTCGTATGATTCATTTTCAGTAGCGGATTAGCGTAGACTTGGCATTTTTTCTTTGTTAATTATCTTTGTTAATTATCAAAAACAGTAACATTTAATTTTAACATTGTTTTCTTTAAGAAACTTTCTTTATTAAAATTCAATTTATCAAAATCTCTAATTGTAAGAAGCTTGATCCGCTACTGAAGTTTCTGAAAATCGGCAAAGTCGCCCGTTAGACGTTGAATCACGAGAATGTTTTAAGTGTTATTGCAAGGTGATATTTTTTTTCGTAAGAATATGATATTTACTCCCGACGCATTCCACATGTAATTACGAAACAAATTCTCGGGAATCGCGGGTATGGTTGCCCGTGTCACATTTTGAACCGACACGAGAAAATTCTCTGGGGAAAGAGCACTTGTATCATAGCACTATGACTGTGACGAACGTGGAAAATGTTTCACATTAAAATTCATCGCGCTGAAGCAGGAAAGCCCGCTAGGAATACTCGGTATTTTACAAAATAGACTTGAATTAATGTTCAAAAATCACTGCGCGCGAGCAACTTTGCCGATATTGAAATTCCTATAAATGAGCGCAGTTACGCTCGCGATTTCGCCATTTTAAGGTCGTGAATACTGTAAATATAAAGAAAATAATTTCGATTAAAGGGTGAAAGAGATGATTTTAGTCTGCGCCGAAATTGCCAAATTTGACCGAACGTACAAGAGTATTCGGTACGATTTAAATAACGAAATTTCAGAATGCGCTTCAGATTGTATGAAAGAATAAATTAATTCTCGTTTAGAGAAAGATGTTTAATCGTGTGCAATAAGATATTCACGATATTTGAAATTATTCCAATTACAGAATTAAAAATTGCTTAAATTTTGCCGAGAACAAATCAATAAAATGTACGATCGCCTTTAGCAAATTCGAACACGTCGAAGATTACTTCATCTCGAATCCAAAGCGACCGCGGTTCTGGACAAAAAATAAATAGCAAATTTTAACTCAAGTTTCATAAGAGAGAGACAAAGTTTGGAAATGAATTCTTTAATTAGTCCTTTCCCTTTGCAAAATTCTAACGAATCTGTGAAAGCCAAGAAAACTCATTAGGGTAGATGAAAGATGAAAGTAATCTCAACGTAGCGCAGCGATCATAATCGCACGTGAGATTATCATTGTACACGACGCAACGTCATTACACAGAAGTTTCCTGGAGCAACTGCCTAAGAGAAAAAGAAGTTGATTAATAAATTTTCGCAGGATCGCTCGAGGATGCAGCCAGCCACCGTGTCGTCCTGCTGAGCGGAACACTTTCCGCTATATCATATTTATATATTAACGTAAGCTGGCGAGCGTGATCCTCTCGTGATCCTCGTGCGAATATTAAGTACTAGTTCGCTCGGTTAAACCTAGGAGACCTAAGTATACACTATAGCATGCGCAAAAGAAAACTGGTAATCAAAAGATAAAACGCTCGGCGGCTGACGGAGACCGAGTTAAGTAAAGGATACACGTACTCAACGTAACTCAAAGAGGTAACTTAAGCATAAAGACGATAACAAACGAGCAGATTCAGGGGCAGAGAGAAAGAAAGAAAGAAAGAGAGAGAGAGAGAGAACGAAAAAACAGAAAGAAAGGTAAGAGTGACAGTGAGAGAGTTGGGGTGTGTACGGAGGGTGAGAAAGAGAGTAAGAGAGACGGGTCAGAATATAATAATGTTCGCAGGAGAGAAAGAGAGAATGAGAGAAAGAGCGAGTGAGAAAAATTAATGCCCGACGTCGGATGTCGGCCAATGGGGGGTGACTTTTTCGTGGAGTGGAAAAATATGTCCGGCAGCTTTGCGCAACCGAGGATACGGCGCGTCGCGAATCGACATGAACGCGCAACACGTCTCTTGAAATTTTTCTCGAGGTGGCCGTAGTGTTCGTGTCGGTGAGTGGAGGATTGGAGGGGCAGCGAGGGAAGGAAAAGAAAAGCGAGCGACGACGGCGGCGGCGACGGCATCGAAGGGCGCGACTGTCGCGGGATAAAGACAGGCCGGGAGAAATATCGTGGTTGAATAGTTTGCTTATTAAAGGCTTCGGTGGAGTGTAAAAATAAAGTAACACAGAGAAGGACCCTTCCTCACTTCGATCTGAACGCGCGATAACGCGGCGACGAGAATCACTTCGCACTGGCCAATTAAAGAGAAGCGCTCGAAAGGTACCGAGTGAAAATTAATCCTTGAAACGTATGATTTTTTTTTTCGTCGTTAGAAGCGACACAGTGGATTCTCATAGTGGATCGTTATATTCACTTTTGTCATTTGTCATTCACGAAAAGAATTTTGATTTTAATCCCGAACTGTTGGGAATAATAATATGACGCGCAGAAATACGATAAAATTGGAAAGAAAGAGAAATACGCTTTAACAAGAAAATTATTTATTAAAGTGCAAAGATATATAAAGACATCGATATTATGTCTCGAGGATTAATTCTGCCGATTCGACGAATCTGAACGACGCACCTGAATTTATTCTGAACGCGATGAGTTTCTATCGATTGTCGTAGAAGTCCGCGGAAACGAGGTGAAGAATCGTAAGGTTTTACGCCGAGAAGCCCGAGGAGAACGGAAAATATGTATAAGAAAGCGAACGATGTCGCAGCTGGTTCACCCGAGAAGGTGAAAAATGGCCCCGCGTGGACACCCCCGCCCGTTCCTTTTTGTTCCACGACCTGAACTCGTTACAGTCGTTTTCTATCTTTCTTCACCTCACCGAGAACGAGAACCGAGGAGATATCTAACATCGAGAGTAACGGATAGCTTGACAATAGAATGTGTCTGCGGAGTTGTTGCCTGTGTTGCGTAAACTCCTCCGCGGAAATCCGAGACGAGTGATGCCAAATCGCTCGTTGCGCTCAATCTTTCGTATGATTTCAGCGCATCCATCGAATGGTAGCTTTATCTCGACTGGGACTTCCTCTTCGATTCCCATTTGACTCGAAGAGGAAACAAACGAATATTAACCCTTTATTGTCCTACGTCGAATTGAACACAATGCGTTGCGATAGTCTATTGCGTGAGTTTTATTCGAATCTACACGCGATTACAATCGGCAAACTATATTTTTGAAATCTCCATAAATTTCTCCAAGTAATAAAAATTCCCTAAGAAGAAATACCTGAGTTTAATTTATTTGTGAGAAATAATTTAGACTGCAAAGAATTAACTCTTAAATCGCGCGAGATTCACAACGAGAAGACACGAATAATTCGCATTCACGACATTGATCGTCGTTTCCTAATGCCTCCGGTATTACACTCGTGATGATTATCAGTCTTGATTTCACTGCGCGAGACCTGGCGAGATCGGTTCTGGCTTTGGGTCGACTGGTTGGGAGGATTGTTGCGAGCTTAGCTTAGATCGCGTCCATCGCAATAGGACTTTACGTGCGCGCCGGAATGCACACAGGAATGAACGATTGACTCGGGTTGGCGTGGAGGGCAAGATGCCGATGGAACCGCGCTTCGAAAGGGAGCCGGCAAACGGTTGATCGATGCTTCGTGGCCTTCCCTCGTTATCTCACGGAAACTCGGTGCGTTCTATCGATCGGATATACCTTCCCGGGCCGTTCGGGCTCCGAAGGAGGCGCCCGAAAGCCTCTTTTGCTCCGGATTTCGCTCGAAGAGCCTCGCGGAAGAGAGACACGGAGAGCCGATCCGAGGGGGGTAAGAGAATTTTACGTGGGGTGGCACGCCGTCCACCTGGAAGCCAGGTTCTCAGGGCTGACCGGAAATTGTCGAGAATCTTGTCGATCGCGATTAGTTAATTAAACACGACTTTCGACAGTGACGAGCGCGTGTAACTCGAATTAGGGCATATCGATTTTTCGTCGAGTCCGCGTGATCGGATAAGAAATTAAGAAGCCCAAGCGGCTTTCGAACAGATGTTATGACAGACGATCGTCTGGCTTTAATATCTCTCGACCGAATAATCACCAGATATTTCTATTTATAAACTTTCGAGCGATTGTGCGTTTAAAACTACGACATACTATGGTAAGTTCCGTATTACATGTACTTTTATTTTTATGATAACTTTAATTGTCACTTATCGATGAAATATTTTTCAAACAATTATATTTTATCGTATTTTATTTTTACGAGAGAAAAAATAGTAAATACAACAGAGGAAAGATTTTCAATTTTTATGTTTACAATTTTTTTGAAACAGCATAATCCCGGACCACGGTTAAATTAAATCCAAATTCATTTTCTCACAGTTTAGGGATGTTGCAACCATGAAATATGATTAATCTCAATAAAAGCGAATTTCGGCAAAATGTTTCTCGCGTTGCAAGGAGATATTCTATGCATATACGTCAGAAATTCAAATATATGTATATGCATTTCAAAAGCAGACGGACGGCGAATATTGTTCTTCGAACTATTCGGATATGGGCCGAGATCGCTCAGAGTGCTATCGGCGACCTCGGTCCAGCGAAGAGGAAATCTTGCGGATGTATTGGATCAGGCGGGTCCGGGCGCAGCCGGTCGCGCTCGTAAAACCGGAAGCATTGTTAGTGGAATGTCCAATGTTCGTTCGCTGGACGTTGTTAAGAGAACGAGCAAGCAACATACACATCTCACACAACAGCGTTCCACACACGCGCACACACACACATACACACACGTCTGAGCGTACAAGAGCGAGATATCTCACGCTGCATCGTAAAGCGCGCAAATAAACCGAACTCAAGTCAAACGAGCGAAACTCAAACGAGAGACGGGGGACGCGGCGGCTGTTTTAGGTATTGCTGCGGGGGGACAGAAGGATGGCAGGAGCGAGGGAGGGTGGTTTTAAAGTCGTAAAACCGTGTCGCGAATGTCATAACGAATGCAATGCGGAAATTCGCCGGCTAAATCCCAGAATGAGCGCGAGAGCGAGAGGAGGTGCAAGAGAGGAAGAGAAAGAGAAAGAGAGAGAGAGCGCAAGAGAGCGAGAGGATTGAAGGTAGAAACGGATGGGGAGAGTGAACCGGTCGAATGGCATGTATATATTCACCAAACTTTCTCGACTAATCCACCTAGCTTTATGAAGCTCTTCTCGAGACGAGCATAAATTCACGTGGATCTGTTGTTATTGTAGGCGACGGGTCTTCCGAGCCGGGGGACCGTGTAGAAGAGAGTAACCGTATTTCCCGCTGCGCGCATTTGCGTCACGTTATTTTGGATTTGAGAGCACGGTAGGTGCCGAGAAGAAAGCGAAGTCTGACGAAAGAGAGCTTCGTCGCGCCTCGCGAAATACCTTTTATTTTGCAACAACCTCAATCCGTTCGTTAATATTTCCCTATATTTTTATCGCGCTAGCGACGTAATAAATACTTCAAAATACGATTTCAAGTCGGGAATAGATTGGACGCATTATTCATATGCCGTTGAATAATACGACGTGCTTCGTCGACGAAAAGCGCGAAAAGCAGGTAGGAGAGGCTTAACGAGATAACACAAACGTAGATAAAAAAAAACGAAGAGAAAAGGAGAGAGAAAGATTGGGGATAAGATTATCGTGACGATTAAAATCAGTATGCAAGGACGGGGATATGTACAGTACAAAGGAGGCGACGTGTGTGTGTAACACAACAAAATCAGTGTCAAAACGGAAGGTAACGGAAGGTAACGGAAGTGAAAACGGCGTGTTTCTGCGGTAATTAATGGACGGATTATAATGTTAGCTCAATCGAAAGTCCGGTTATGCAGCACGTTTAAAGGAAGTAGAAGATGATGACGAAGATAGAAATATGTAAGTATATAGATAGATAGAGATATATGTATATATATATATAATATATACAGGAACGAAGAGAGAAGTCAACTCAACATACGAGAAAATAATATCTCGCGCGGAACGTTCGTGTCGACGTTGTTCTACCGGTGCTTCGAATTCCTCGTTGAAGAGCATTTAGCTGAAATAAAAGCGTTCCCGCAATAATGGAAAAAAATAATTGAAATTTTTGATTCATTGATAAAGATAATTGCTGTTGAATTATAATGTTATTCCTTATTACAACCTGTCTGTCGATCGTGCTATAGATTAATTTTAAAATTATACAGCGGGAAGCTAATTGTATTTAACTTTAAATAAAAGATATCAAAATTGATTGTTAAATTATTATCCTTATTACATATATGCGTCTATTAGAAAAATGTACGTCAAAAAAGACCGAAATATTTTTCCACGCTATTATTATGCCAGTAAAAAAATTGCAATATCTTTCTACGTGATTTAAAGATATCGCACGAATATGAAAACTGCGTTTACCGCGTGCATAAAAATATTCTATATACTTGTTCCGGCAGAACGCACGTCACGAGGCGCAACCGCGCGATGAAAACGCAGAGACAGAAACAGAACGGAACCGAAACGCAGGAAAGAACACTGGCGAAGAGGAAAACAAAATAAACGAAAAGAGTTAAGATCATACACTTTGTCACAAATACATCGTAGTACAAAAAAAAAACGAAGGAACGAAAAAACGAAGGAAGGAAAAAAAAGAAGAAGGAAGAAAACTCTCGTTGGGTTATACTTTTGGCACGCACGAAAAAGAAGAAAAAAATCTTGGCTCTTCAAGTAAGTCGTCGGCTCTCACGGGGACTTACCATTCTTTTTTTGGACAACGACTTTGGCTGCGACTTTACGGGGGTTGCGGTATGCCGAACGATCGGAGTTTTGAGTGGTAGTAGTAGAAGTAGTAGTAGAAGTAGTAGAGGTAGTAGTAGCATAGTGTCGTGCCGAGATAGGAGGAGTCCAAGGCCAGTGTGATTGATACAAATATAATAGAGAAGGAGTACGATATAAAAGACAGTCAGTGCAACTTTGGGGGCAAGGGGGTGGGGG
>VBVQ01006190.1:0-10105 GCA_011636635.1 Tetramorium simillimum | reverse complement strand
GAAAAGAAAATGTTAAATTTTATTTTATTTTATGTCAGATTTTTATAAGTTACTTTGTGTTTGATTTTAATTTTTATTTGAAAGACTTTTATTGATAGTTTATGTTATCTGAGTAAAAATATAAACTATACTATATGTCTCTAATCATATTAATAAAATAATTTAAATAAATATTTTTCTTATTTTTATTTATATACATATAATCTCGGGACTGGTCCCGGGATCCCGAAATTGAGTACAAAAAATACCGAAATCCCGGGATTACCAAATCCTCTCAAGATTGGAAACTCTAGTCCTCATGCTCCTTGATTTTGCACGCGCGAGGGAATCTCTTTGTACATAGACGAAAGCTCTCGATACCACAGCAAGGGAACAATTGACTTCTCTGTATGACTTCTTGACGTGCTAAAACACTCACCTGTTTCCTAAACGTTCGGTATCGCGAGAGCGCTGCTTACAGCTGACGAAATACGGACTCGGTTGAGATTAAAAATCAGTATTAGTCGCGATAAATCGCCTGCATTGTAAAAAATTACTGTAAAATTACATGTAATTTTGAGATATTAAACAGTTTTAAATTAATTTATTTCCAATTTTGCAGTATAAAAGTAAAAATAATTCCTTAATTTGTTTTTAACAATGTATACGCAATAGTTAATCTCACAATTTCTATAAAAGTACATGTAATTGTGAGATTCACTATAACAATTGTAAAATTCTACGTATTTATAATTTTGCAATCAGAAATAAAAATAAGTTTTTAATTTCTAATAAATTTTTCACACTGTATACACTGTAAAAAACAAATTAGGGAATTATTTTTACTTATATACTGCAAAATTAGAAATAAATTAATTCAAAATTATTAAGCGCGTCTCAAAATTACACGTAATTGTACACTAATTTTTTACAGTGCGGTTAGAGAAGGGAACCGCGCGTGCAACGAAGTAAAATCAAAAGATTCCTTCAGTTATTATTCATCCGACTCGGAATCCTTCTTCGGGAGGAATCGCTGGATTTCACGGACGTCCAACGTCACCACCAGGTGAGGCGAAGCCGTACGCCGCCACCCCGGTGCACAAGGATGCACGCCGGATCGTGCATCGCGTTTCGCGTGCGAGAGCGCACGCACATACACGCGTCCCGCTGAACGGGGAATGGGACCTTGAAGGTGGTATCCGCGAGCCGCGGACCGGTTCTTAATAATTAACATATGCAACGTTAATTTTACGGAATTATAATTTCACGTCACTCGGCCCGATCCGGGCCGTAATGCGCGGAACGAGCGCCGCGGCGGGGGAAGAGGAGGGCAAAGCCGGGAAGGTCGGTCGTATCTCTCGCGGCTACTGGATGCACGGAAGGTGTGCGCTCGCGATCCCTCGATCCTGCATCGCGCCTCTCTCTCGTATCTGCTCTCCACGGGAGATTAATCGCAACGATCGTGCCGATTACCGCATGCCTTTAATCGTCGCTGTTGACGCGGTGAAATTATAACAGCCGACTGTCTGTCTCTCCTTCTTCGCGCTACTGTTATTGGATATCTCGATTTTATTATTGTGGTAGAGATAAAGGATTTAAAGTTCCTCAAATTATCTTTGTCGAGTTGGAAAATTCTAACTGTAGCTTCTATAGACTTTATGCTTTTTTTAACACTTCATATTCTTTAAATGTTTACGATTGAAAATTTCGTGTCTCTGAGTTCATCTTACAATTAGTTTGAAATTTTATATTTTTTGTTTTGGAAATTAGTAAACTTTATTTTTTCTTTTGAGAATATTGTAATTTTGTAAATTAGTGTAGACTTTAAAAACGTAAAATTTTGCAATTATATATTACAATATTTTTTAATTTTATCATGTCGCACAGTGGGGCCAAATCCCCAAAAGCTGGCCAAAATTTGAAAAATTAAAATATTTACCTGAAACTTGATATGTAGAGGTTTTGGGGGTCGCTGACAACGAATTTAAAATAAAAATAAAAAAACAAAACAAAATGGCGGCTACAAAATACTATATACATAATGTACAGAGTGTCCGGAAATTCGCGCATTCGATGCACGTGACGTGATATTTTATGATAAAAGAAATAACTTTTTCCTTTAGCAACATTCCGTCCGATAAGTAGTTTTCACAGACGAGCAGATTGAAATTAACGAATAAGCGCTCTCATTCATGTGGTATTTAGAGTCGCGCGCTTTTCACTCACTATTTATTTGTATAATATTATTGTATTCTAATTTACATAGTTAGAGATCATGTTCTATTTCCAATTGTTAGTTTTACTATGCTGTTAGTGATTTAAGCATAGGCGTTGATAAGTTTATGTGAATTTGAAAAATTTTAAATACAAATGTACATTAAAAACAGGGTAGCAGCTAGAAACAGCTAGTGTTTGCAAATTTTGTTACATAATAATATAAACTTTAATTTAAAATTTGTTTCACTGCGGGATATTGTGGGATCTTTAACTGTTTTCTATTTTTCTGAAACGATTACACACAAGTTTTCATTCTTTTACACTTTGAACACTGTGTAACTGTTAATTTATATATCTTTGTTATAATTTTTCATATATACGATAATAAACTACTTTTTTTCCATCTAAAACATCCATTTTGTACAATTAAAAAAGATTAACTTTACGATTTTCTACGAATTTTTTAATATGACGTTTGAACATGAGTTCAGACGCTCGAGCTATTACTCGTGCGAAGGTCCTTTTTGAACTGGCTTATAACTGCCATGTATACTTAATTAGCCCTTATAAAGTGTGCCATTATTGTTCAAAATTGGTTCGCATAGGTCGATCCAAGCTATCATAGAGTAAAACTAGAATAGAGTTGGTATGAATGCGAGATGGCGCTGCGTGCCATAGTGACTGTAATATGAGTGGGTTGGCAAGCGAGTAACGTGAGGGCGCGTGCTTTCGTGTGTCCTTTGTCTCAAGATCGTGCGTTGAGGAACGCAAACAAGTCCTGGACGAGTAAGGACGTGGCCGCGTGGCTCACTTTGTTCTTGTCTGTTGAGTAGTGCACACGCAAATAGTCAGAGCAAGTTCGTGCTCATTGCTTTCGGCTCTCGTGCGGCGAGAGAAGAATAAAGGCTATAATAGCTAAGGTAAAATTCTGTTCTGGCCAGATTTAAACAGTACTTGATTTCTGAAGGGCTGTACTAGCCAAAGTAAAACAAGAGAACGTCTCTAGCCATTTTCCATACAGATCTGCGCAGTCGAGGAAAGAAGTTCCAAGAGGTGCACCCTACCATTCACGCTCTGGGAGTCTGCGACTCGGCGACGTTGCTACAAGGCGAAGCTCCCACGTGGGCGGAAGTCGACGTTACAGAAATTTCGAGAAGGAAGGAAGTCCGGACATATTTGGAATGACGTAGCGTGATTCCTTTGTCCGGCTAGAATAGATCCGCCATAGTTGGTCTGTATGCATTACACGTGTTGCTCGCTGCCAATCCGAGATTACTCTCTGCAAGTTGTATTCAAGTATTACACGCGGGATTCATGCAACTGTTCGAACAAATACTGTCCTTCACTGAATTCCAATTTAATATAATTATACTTGCGCTCTTTACATTGAGATTTATATTTCAATTATAGACAAAGATATTGTTTCCTTTTTTTTTTTTCTTTTCTTTATGTATTCACGTTCGTTTATGTACTCTAGTTCGTAGTTTTCTTTATAAATTTAAGGTTCATTTCTTTTGTTTTTGTTATACTAGCATGTAAAATCTGTATTGTTTAGATTTTACATTGATTATATCTGTGTCGTGACCAATTTATGTGTATCGGCGCGAATGTGACTGAGACTCATGGCATTATAACAAAAAAAGATTGGTTTCACGATAAAGAGAATTGCCTTACGCTACTTTCCTTCTTATTCTTACGGCGATGATTCGAACGTAAGCCTGTTAAAATTAAGTTATTCATTTTATTGCGATCTGAAAAATACGTTACAGGAGACTACGGTGTGTTCTTTTCTTGAATAAGCAGTAAATTTATTCTACTTTTGAGAATTTCTATTATTATTATATTTAATGGTCCTTCGAGTCGGATCTCACTGATCCAGTAAACAAAATGAGACTCAGACACATTCTCAGAAATATTATGAAGCAAAATGCGCTCTCGGAAATTATATTAAAATCGTACGATAATTTTACAAGAAACATTAATTTGAATGACTTAACAAATAGTAAAGTGCGTACTCGCATTTCTACCCTCAAAGGAGTTTGGAAGCGTTTTTCCACCGAACACAAAGCTATTATTGCAGCTGTCTCAGAATTGAGCTCCAGAGGGAAAAGGAAAGTTCAAGCAAACTCTTACTTCACGTCCAAACTCTACGTATCAACTCATGAGATTTATGCTGAATCCATTGAAAAATTAACTAGCTTACTCGAACGCGAACCGGAAAGCGCTCCAAGTACGGTGTCTGTCCAAAATGCAATGACCGCTTCTTCCAGCGTGCCAGTCTTCTCTCACCACGCGCGACTTCCGCGCATCGATTTGCCTAAATTCGACGGTTGTTCTTCTGCGTGGCTGCCGTTCAGGGACATGTTTAAGTCATTAGTGATTGACCATCCAAGTTTATCCGCTGTAGAAAAACTTCAGTATCTGAAAACGAGTCTGACGGGGACTGCTGCTTCTTTATTAAAAAATTCCCCTTTGTCTGCGGACAATTTTGAAAGATCATGGGAAGCGTTGAACTCTTTTTGTGAGAATAAGATCTTGTTAGTGCGACTTTACTGTCTTTGGTATCTCTTACACACATGGTGAAAGAATCGGCAGTCGAGCTGGAAAAATTATATGCTTCTGTTACGGAAATTTATAGAACATTTGAAAGCTTGAACCTTCCAGTGTCTCACTGGGATCAATTCTTGATTTTTCTCGTTTTACAACGCCTCGATTCAGAGTCAGTAAAGAACTGAGAAGAGAAGCTGGGCTCATCTGAGGAGCTCCCTACGTGAACCCAGTTTAACAAGTTTCTTGTATCACGACTACTATCGTTAAAGGCTTATGAGAAATCTATGAAGTCCGATTCTCAACCTCACCAGAAGGGCGATATATCATAGAACTTCCATTGAAAAGAGACGAAATTCTAGAAGACTCTTATACTCAAACATTCAAATTAATTACTCGACTGTTTAATCAGTTCAACCGTAATCCAGATTATGCTCAAGCCTGTACAGACTTCATTACGGAATATGAGAAGCTAAAACACATGCAGTTGGTTCCCACAAGTCAACCGTCCGTTTTCTTTGTAAATTTAAGGTTTATTATTTCTTTTGCTTTCGTTGTACTTGCATGTAAAACCTGTATTGCTTAGATTATACATTGATTATATCTGTGTTGTGACTAATTTATATGTATCGGCGCGAATGTGACTGAGACTCATGGCATTATAATAAAGATTGGTTTCACGATAAAGAGAATTGCCTTACGCTACTTTCCTTCTTATTCTTATGGCGATGATTCGAACATAAACCTATTAAAATTAAGTTATTCATTTTATTGCGAACTGAAAGATACGTTACAGGAGACTAGGGTGGGTTCTTTTCTTGAATAAGCAGTAAATTTATTCTACTTTTGAGAATTTCTATTAACAGTTATATTCTTTGAACATTACTCTAAACATCTATGTATAATACTTTAAATCGCATAAATTAAAACTTCATTTTTCGAATTTTGGCCAGCTTTTCGGGAATCGGCCCCACTGTGCGTTTTATATTATTTTGTATTTAATATTTAAAAATGAATTTTTGTTTTTATATGTGCGACATAGTGAAATAGTAAATTAATACTGTCTTGTATGATATATTGAAGCGATTCCTAGAACGTGTAGGCAATGACTAACGAATGGAAATAATTTGAAAGTTGAGAGATTCGTGGCGTGAGGTACAATATTCTGTGATACCCGCCTTTGTGCGGCGCAACGTGTCCGCGGTACGGATTTAATTATCTTCGACAAATTGTATATAACGCATTTCGGGGGCTGCTTTATGACGAAATATCGCGCCGCATATTTCTAAAATTAAAAACAGCGTCCCCGAACTTTTCCTTGGGAAATGCCGAACATTTTTTTTTACGGCTTTGCCTCTGTAGTATTAACTGGCAGATTGAATCCGAGCTTTATTGCAAGCCGTGTAATGGAAACAGGGCCGCCGACGCACTTTTTCCGGTATTCACTCGCGCTCGGCAATTTATTATCAAGTAATTAATACGAACGACAGTGAAAATTGTATTTTATTGCTGTTACCTGCGACATGAAATATGTGTGTCTTCGTACATATTATTTATACATTCTTTATATATTTTATTCAAATTAGTATTTGTATCAGATATTCTAGCAATTGCAATTCAATATCACACTCACAAAAAAAATGAACTAAACCAGAAATGAAAACTGCTTATACATATATGCATGAAGTTTTATTTTATCTCCGATAAAAGCGACGTGAATGTTTAACCGCATATGTCGCGTCTCTCTTTCTCTCTCTCTTTCTCGTTGTTTGTATTAACATTAAAATTTTATTATTTTACAATTCAAGTTGTAATGGAACTGTACAATTTACACAGGTAAAGTTTGGATATTTCAATGTTGATACAATACCATTTTCACGCATAAAGCGTTGTGAACATCGTTTTTGTCAATGAACCGTTCTCTCTCCGTAGCTTTTAATTCTATTTAAGGTTGTATGACCCGTAAGGTCTCTGTCAAAAGTTTAAGAATCGTAATATAAAACTAATTAACATATTTAAGAAGATATTCTTTACTGGACAGTAATATTTATATTGATATTTTATTAAAATAACAGTTGCCAGTGTTTTTAAGAGCTATAGAAACATTTTTATGCATATTTTTTTGAGATTTTAGACCGACTATACTAAATTCAAATTGTAATAACTTTTGAACAGGCCTAAACTTGTTCAAACTTTGCACGATGCTTTATTAATATAATACTTATCACCCGACAAAGTTTGAGGAATTTGTCATATTTTTTCTTCTAAGGGGTCATACAACCTCAATGAATTTTAATTGTCACCTTTTGCACCAAGATGTAACACGTAAATCTATTGTTATATTTTCAATTAAAATTTCCGTCGTCTCTCACAATCATTGCGGAAATATAATGGACCGACGGTGTCGTACGGCAAGTCATTAAACGCTACCGTCGATCATTATCGATTCACAGGCAGCTCCTTTCTCGCTCGCTAATCAGCCACGAGTCCCGTGTCGAGACTCGAAAGAGAAGTATCTAATAGAATGTAAGACTTCGGTCTCGCGTGTTGTTGTCGTGCGCAATCGGATGATCTACGCGTGACTGCCTCCAGCAGCGGTGGAATCTTAATTCGATGGATCCTAATATTAATAAGTCGCTGACGACTTCGTCGATCCCGAGAGTTCGCGGCCGATGATGCCCGTGAATTACGCGTGAGTAATACACAATACGACGCATGTGCGGCAATGACTTGCGCGCCCGCCGCTGGAATATGATTTTTAGTAATTCAATCGTGGAGATGAATAATCCAGCGGCGTGAGACTGGAACACATCAGCGTTGTTAATTATTGAGGGTCTTAACCCTCTCACACATTTGTAGTGGGATGATATATTAAGGTGATGCATTGGTCACTGATTATGCGCGGAGTTAGGTGGGGGAGGGGGGTTATTTTCTTTTCAGAATGCACGATTCTCATAAATCTTTTCGTGTCTCGCGAGAATATTAGATAATATTTGTAAAGTATTTTTAATAATAGTTAATCGCAGTATGTATAAGTACAGTGATTGAAATCAATAATCGAATAATACGAAATTCCATAATTCAATATTAATAATTCAATATCACTTTTCAATCAAGCATATTAAATTTGTAGCATTAGAATGTTTAAGAAAAAAACAATATTAAAACCGAGAAATATTAAATGTTAAATTTTTCGGATAAGCTCTACAAAATATTGCAAAAATATTTAGAATAATATAATTTATTACTAATTACAACAAAGTATATATACAGCGATAAAAGAAAGATTTTTACAAAATACGTTATGTGATTGTAAAAATATGATTTTCGAAATTCACATAAATTATACGATATTATCATAATAAAGACGTAATGTAACGGGGAATTTATCCCCCCGTGTCGGCTAATGCAACATTTTAAACTGGTCAACATAACATGCTGTTTCGAGGCTCGCAATTAATTCCTCGCGTAATTGATATACGAATCCGAAAGTTCTCTCACGCGAGGATATTTTGCTTCGCAGTTCTTTACTTTACTTCCCCGAAATGGTAAATGCAACATGTTTGTCCCAAATAATGAAATCGCGGCGCATGCAAATTTTCATCACATTAATTATTTAATATTATAATAAATTGTTTGCAATAAGGCCTCTATTACATTACATTACGAGTTACGTAATCACGTGACGGCGATGTATGATTCAATGCGGTCTAGTCTCTTCATTACAGAATTTTGCAAACGTAACTTTCATGTTGCTTTGCGAATCGTAATTAATTTGCGCGAAATCGACATTTACTTATTTTACTTCGTTTTTATAAGCGCCTCGCAAGAGTAAGTGAAAGTCGCATGTGCGACTGAAGCTTGACTCAAGTTCGATTAAGCTTCTTCCAGTGTTTACGATATTCGTAAAAGGGCAAAAATGCACGAGGGTGTTCGTGCATACACGCGTGCGGATATTAATAGAAACGTGGGAGGATGCGGGAACGCGACGTATGTCGAATAACGAATGATTCGCGACATCCCTTTCATCTGACAACGCGCATGAATGTATTTCGGACTATGACATGAGCAGAAACATTTTATCCATTTAAAGGTTTTTCAGCGTTCTGCGCTCACAAGTTTTTCAGGAGTCTGCCAAAATATTCGAGATCTGGAAACAAGTCATAGGACAGCAACTACAGAATCGGGATTGATTAATATTTAACTGAATATAATGCAATATAGTGCGAATCGTAACATCCTATTATTAAGTAAACAATTCATTCTAAATTAATAACAATTAATTCTAATTAATAACACATAATTCTAAATAAAAAAATATCGTTAAACTTATTAGGTCAACGAAATAGTAAGAGAACATTATCAACAAGATTCTTGTCGATGATTTTAACATGCAGTTGCGTGAGAATTATGTATTGACATGTAAACGAGTTCTTCTGAAGTATCTTTGTAAAAATTTTGTAGACATCTTGTAGAGATTTTGTAAAGATTTTAATATATTTGATATTGCGCTTGAAAGTGGCTAGTATAGATCCAGCCGGTAGATCCTAAGCTGAACCGCTAAATCCTGACTTGGCGCAGGAAATCGTCGTGAGTCACTTCAATGACTTGGACTCCTCCGAAGGACTCTCGTCTCGACTTCCCTGCTGGATCCGTTCGACCTCTTGACATCCGCGTTCCCCGGCCGGCTTAATGTTTTTTACCTTATCAACAGGCGTCTTGGCCTTCTGACATTTGCGATCAAACCTTCGATAGGATCGCATAATCTGTTGACGTGCAAAAATCGAGGGTTGCACTCGCGCGCATGCAATAGACTGCTGCGATTCATAATACCTTTGCGTAGGTATTATTTCGTGTAGGTACATTATTAATTTAAACGTTACATGATCAATGTTACGTGATCTTGAAGTTTCGTTGTAAATGTACTTTCCAGATTTATTCTTTTCATTTTCATTTTTTAACTTATCCTTAATATGATTCAAATCTTACTTGTGTAAGAGAGAAAATAATTTGCAAGCATTTAAAAGATAATTATTACTTAAATTTATCTAACTGTTATTTGAGATGATATCACCTCAAAATTACCTTTTTAAAAAAAGGTAAAGAAAAACATCAAGTATACACCCGCAAAAAATGTTCTAAAAAAAGTAATGATATACTATCAAATTGCGCCCACTATAAAAACGTGGATTTATATCAACCAGAAGAACTATTATTTTATTATTACTCTTTAATAGTAAAATGCCATGCAACAATTAATTACAGAGATATTACAACTCAAAATCTAAATGTGGAAAATATTAATATATATTAATATTTTCCACATTTAGATTTTGAGTTGTAATATCTCTGCTCATAGGAT
>VBVQ01006189.1:0-10108 GCA_011636635.1 Tetramorium simillimum | reverse complement strand
GCTTCGGCGGCGGCGGCGGCGGCGGCGGCACGCTCATTCAGAAACACATCTACGTACACGTGCCGCCCCCGGAGGCTCCCGAGGAAAGACCGATAAGGCCGATCGCGCCGGTGGCTCAGGCGCAGAAGCATTACAAGATCATCTTCATCAAGGCGCCTACTCCGCCGACCCCGACCGCACCGGTGATCCCGGCGCTGCCGCAGCAGGACGAGCAGAAAACGCTCATCTACGTCTTGGTCAAGAAGCCCGAGGAGGCGCCCGAGATCAGCCTGCCCACCATCACGCCCACTCAGCCCAGCAAACCGGAAGTCTATTTCATCAAGTACAAGACGCAGGTAAGGGCAGGAAGGTGGTCCAACGCGTGATGACTCATCACTGATGAGGAAAAGACGAAAGTTCCAAATCGTTTAATTTCTTCTTCTTCTTTTTTTCTTTCACATTATAGAAGCAAGTTAGCGGTGGTGGTGGTGGTCTCGGCGGTGGAATTGGCGGTGGCAGCGGCATCCAGTTCGGCGACGGTGGCGGCGGTGGCGGAGGTGGCTTCGGCATCGGCGGCGGTCACGGCGGTGGCATCGGCGGTGGCATCGGCGGTGGCATCGGCGGCGGTCACGGCGGCGGCGGCGGCGGCGGACCGAGCGGACCCAGCACGAGTTACGGGGCGCCCAGTGGATCCGGGCCATACTAGTCAATTCACCGCCACCCCCGTTGCGGCCCCTCCGTCCTACCCCCCCGTTCACCGACACACACGCACACACCGCTCACATACCTCTAACATGATCAGCGACGACGATACTCGCCGTATTGACGTATCGCTGGGTTGTACGCGCGATCGCCGAGAGAAGAAGACGACAACGATGACGAAGTTGAAGACGGCGATGATGATGACGATGTTGAATACGATAACGACGACGACGACGATGATGGCGATAATGAGGAGAATGATGATGATAATATCGATCACAACGACGACTACCACGATAATGATGACGACGATAATGATGATGATGATGATGATGATGATGATGATGATGATGATGATGACGACGATGATGATGTTTACGACGACTAGTGCGAAGGAGAGATGTTTTTTATACTTATTTTTTGCAAGAAAACGGTGGCGAAATAAAGCTTTTTTATGTATTTTTACATAAAACCACGACTGCGCCTTTCAACTTATTGTACACCTTTCCAATTCGATTCAGTGAAATTTCCATCATCGCATCTCTGCCCAGATTGTTTCTTTCGAGCGAAAGGTTCGAAATTGTTGCGGATAAACAATTTAGGCAGATTCGAAATTCTGTAAATCTTTCAAACGGGGCAACAAAGTAAAATTCGCGCGGATTTAAAAAAAATCAAATGCACGCGAAGGGGAAGGGGAATTCTCTTTCTCCCTCGGGCAATTCGCAACGCCATTTTTGCGGACGATTAATCTCACGGCAATTGGTGTGTGCCAACGCGGCGTTTTAATCCCGATTATACCTCGCTTCACGCATAATCCACGTATTTTACGTACGAGAGTATCCACTGACATTTTAGGGAATATTTGAGCGAAGAGATGAAGAGTGGGGGAAAGGATTCCAGCTTGGTCCCGGTTTCTTCGGGCAGGTGGGCCACGGGGTTAATTCCCCGTGGCGACGATTTCCTTTCTCAGTGCGTTTCCGTATGAGAACGCGCCGAGTGTTGCGCGACAGCGGCAAAACAATTCTCTCGTCAATTCTCGCTGAGAAAAGAGAGAAAGAGAGAGAAGGGAACGGGTAGAAAGGGGACGGGGGAGACGAGAAGACGCGGGAGGAAGCCGCGTTTTATCTCTTTCCAAAAAGGCAGCGCATCTCTCGCGGAGAAACTTTCACTGCTCCTAAACAACCGCTAATCAAGAGACGAGAACGACGCTCGTCGCCAGATTTCGTCCAAGCGTTTCCCTTATCTCTGTCTCTCTCCCACTCTCTTTCTCTCTCTTTTTCTCTTTCTCCCCTTTTCCTCTCGCTCTCGAAACGCTTCTCGAAGGATCCCCGCGAGCTGTTCGCGACGATGAGATCCGATGGAATCCGTAAAGTAGCGCAGGAGGATTTCCCACGATGACTAGGCGAATAATGCCTGTGCGTTTCTTAGGCGTCAATGCGCATGGGAAATACAGAGGACACGCGCGGAATTTAAAAGTGTTTTGTGGCGTGACAGCTGGTGTCTCAATTATTAAGGCGGCATAATTTCTCCCGATCCGCGAAATTGAGATCTGTTTGCAAACAAAGGCAGGATCAACGAAAGTTCTGAATGAAAGAAATAGGAGAAAATAAATACACACACATGGCGATACGGCTGAATGTAACATACTTCTCAATGACTTGCTCAGTAATACGTATTAATTTCTTATTTTCTTGAATTTTTCAAATGCCTCCTAAGCCACACTTGTTGTAGTATAATATTTGTTTTCTTTGGCGAGGAAAAAGTTGAGCGTCGCTTTAATTTTGTTTACAATTTCTAAAGGATCTTTAAAGAAAAAAAAGAGACTTAACGGGGAGGGAGATTTCAAGTCCCGATGTTTTCTCACAAGGGATTAAGAGATGATGGTCGAAAGAAGAGAAAATGCGTCTCGGCTATCGTTTACTATCGCGCGGCAGACACGCGCGATGAAAAGCGTATATACGTCGCGTGCATCACAGCGCCGAACAGCTGGTTACTGCTCGAAATTGCCCGGGGGAAAGATGAGACGACGAGCGAAAGCGAGGCTTCTTTGCTCATTGACACGAGAGTTTAACGGGAGAGAAGACGAGAAAACGAATGAAAAGGAAGAAAGGGAAGCTCGCCGGCGCGGCGCGGCGGCCCGCTCGCGCGACAGTCCGTACGTGCGCGCTCTTTCTCTCTCTCTCCTTTTCCCTCTTGCGGCTCTCACGTGCACGTGACGCGAGTAACGATGGGAACAGGATTCAAATCGCTTCGAATTCACAATGTGAATAAGTCAAGCGTCACTGTACGCGCGGTTCGTGAGTTCTAGCCGCTTTGTCTTTCCGCGTTGCGAATGAACCAAAGCGGAGGCATCTCTCGGAGAAAAGTTACGCTCCCACTTGTCGCGCAGTCTTTAAAAGAAGATTTACAACTTATATTATCGCGGCTTCATTGGGCGATAAAATTTTTAATACGCTGGCAATCTACAGAACATTTAAATAACTTTCCCAGATTGGAGAAAATCTCCGATTTCGTTATAATGATGAAAAAAAAAAATACGTCCTCGGGTAG
Organism: Tetramorium simillimum; assembly: GCA_011636635.1. Classification (NCBI taxonomy): domain Eukaryota; kingdom Metazoa; phylum Arthropoda; class Insecta; order Hymenoptera; family Formicidae; genus Tetramorium; species Tetramorium simillimum. Next base: position 6,877 of record VBVQ01006189.1, on the reverse strand, counting down.
AACAAAAAGTCATAATAATGTCAAAATGACAAAAAAAAATGATTAAAGGTGAATTTTGTAATCATATTCTCGTTATTTTAACCTCATTTTGATATTATTATGACTTCCTATTCTACTTGGGTTGGCATAATTTTGAGGAAAACTGGCGTCGGAGAGAAACTTTATGCGCGAAATAGGGCTAGGATGGCAGGCGCTCGCGAGGAAGACAGGGCAACAGGTTGAGCGGAGCGGAGAAGAGGTCGGCGGGGTAAGTTAGGGAAGATCGGTGAGGAGGGAGGCGGCGTGACGGCAATCCGTAGTAGCCAGGAGGCAACTTTCACGGGAACGTCGCTTCTTTTTTTCTTTTTCTAACTGAACGAGGAAGAGAGAAGACTCGCAGGCGGCACGCAGAGGCGAAAGGGAGGAGAGAAAAAAACACTTTCGAAAGGTCAGACGCCGGCCTCCTTCAAAAATCGGACAACTCCGATTCGAGGCCGTTATTCGGACATTGTCTCTCCCGTGCGATCGTGATATCATCCCGGTCGCGGGACGCTCAGAGGTCCGAGCGTGAAAGCGCTCCTTTCCCCTTCCTGCCGGTACGACAAATACATTTTCTAGATCGCGTTTGCACGTTCCTCGGTGTTTCGGAGCTTTTCCGTCGCATTAACGCACGTGTTGCGACGCCGTCGAATTAGAGATTAAGGGGCATCGACATAACTGGCTTTAACAGTGGAATTCGATTATTCGATAACAAATTCCTCCGTCCGAGTTGCTTCATTTCTCGTAGAAATGAATGGTACTTAATAGCTTCTAACAAGAGATCGATAATCGCGCGTGCTAATAACGCGCGGTGGAGCGTGAAATTACAGCATGACGTCCACGTTAACGCGTTACGTTCGAGTAACGATGTGTTTAATATCATTACGTTATTACATTTAGGCATTTCGTAACTTCAATTGAAGATAGGTATATAGAGCCAGCGATGCGTATTCGCGATAAATTATTCATAAAGAATGTTAACAGATATGTATAATTCTCACAGATTACGATATATTTTATCAAGTGAGACGATCAGAGATAACATTCTGACTGTCATAATGATAAAAGTTATCGCTAATAACTAAATATTTTATTGTTTAATTAAGATGCATTGTAAAAATATATGAAATGTGTTGTACGTTATCCAAATTGTTATACAAGATATTCTGTATGCTAATAAAAGATAAATGTCTTGTTTAAGCCATGTTACAAAATTTGTTATTAATGGTCAGATATTTCTTTAGATAATTAAGATATTTTACTTGAAAATTGTTGCATAGCATCACCAAGTTAATTTTTTATTAAATTTATTTCTGTATTTTTTAAACAAATTTTAAATAAATTTAGCAGATTGAAATCTATTGTGAAAGAATTCGATTTTATATCTAGAGGAGGTCCGTGTATTTTGGATTAGCGTGTAACTTGAACCAGTACTTATTTCGCAGTAAGCGTAATAAATGGACTACTTCTCGGATAGAGTAATGATCGATTATGTCAGAAACTTGTTATCGCCATTTTTCATCACTCGAGCTAAAGAATCCATTTAATTTGAAATAAATATAAATTATATGCTTACCCAAAATAGAGATCTCTCTGGAAAATATTTTATTCCCAATTGGTACAATGTTTTATCTTATTATATTTGTAGGAAAAACAGTATGTTATGCGGAAAAAATTTGAACGCGAGAGATTTCTTCCCGCGGGTCTCATCCCACGAGTTTGAGAATGGATGCGTGATTGGCGTGCATCCTAATTTATTAGAACATCGGCGGTACATTCGCCGGGGTCGAGAGATCACTTTCACTGTCCCAAGTTTCCCGATACTGTTCCACGCGATCGCGCAATTTCGTCTCTGCGGAAACGTCCGCAATGAATCGAGGATCTTGTCGAGATTCCTGATAATGGTACCATTATCTGCGCAAAATCAGCAAACGGTACCATTATTACGAATCGAATGTTTCCTCGAAATTTACATTGCCTATTTATCCGAGTTTCAAAATACTTTCAAACAATACTTTTATTCTCTATAATTTGAATAATCTTAAAATTTCTTCCGAGGTAGAACAAAAATTACAATGACATCATATTAACATCTAAATAACGCAGTTAAAGCAGTAATGACATAATAATGACATTTTGAAGTCATTTTGGTGTCATTCACTGTAAACTCTTATGGGTTGCCACTGCTCCTACTCAATTATATTCAGTTAATTTGACTAAAACAATGAGATAAAATTAGCAACATATTGAGTAAACCTTACTCAATGTTGTTAATTTATCTAATTTAATTTCCATGTTAGTAAAAATTTTACCTTCCTTTTAGTCAGAATTAATGAAATATTGAGTAGGAGCAAAGGCAATCCATGGCTCTATGGCGATCTATGGAATAGTTAAAAATGACTCAAATTGAGTATAATTTGACACTACGAGTTTAACAGTGTTGTGACATCTTTATGATTTCTTGTTTAACCTGGGTTTGCGCTCATTTTTGTGCGTAATTAGTTAGTCTTGCTGTGATAAATAATTGTTAGTCTTACCGTGATAAATAACTTGAATCATTTGCATTTCTCGCGATTATAACTGCCATTAATAAGCGGCCGCTAATCTCGATTAATCGAGAGGCCACGTACGTTCAAGATTCCACTTGTAGCCTCTCTCGTCGCTCTTCCTTCTTCACGAGGAATGTAAGAAAAGCGGAATTGCCAGTCGCGCTTTACGCGCGCGGTATTACGAGGGTAATTCTCGAGCGTAGTTTGAGGCACCGGTAAAAAATCGCGATTATGCGATGTTTGCATGAGGGGGAACCGCGGCTTTTCCCGTGTGCACTCCTTACGTAAGACCGGGGTACTGTTTAACACCCGGCTCTACGTGCCCGCCGGAGCGACGGAGCGCCGTGGACACGATATTATAGCCCGCGGGTCGCGGCGGCGAGAGCTCTCACGACGAGGGTACGTTAAGATCGCGGATTCGCGAGCGAGCGCGAGGCTACACAATCCCCCCGAATATGATGGACCGTGATGACACGCGCACGGTGAAAGGTGCAGAGAGATTAGTACGTGTACGGCACGGTGCGGTATGTTCGTCCGTTTTCGCGGTACTCGCGAGACACCAACGTAAGATCGAATCGGAGATGTAACCCTAGTAATATAGTAAATTATCACGATTACATTGACCGGTCGCACATGGAAATGCGTTACGTCAGCCTGACAAACGCATTTTCATGTTTTAGATAAAAAGACATTCGCGCTCGAGCGTGTATCACCCCGACGAAACACATTTACATTATTTCTTGTGTTTGTATAGTACGCACGATTGTAGAATTAATTAATGTAATAATTAGAAAAATTTATAAGCATTTTTCTTCATATATTTTAAATTCCATTTCATTTCTTCGCTTCTTCATAAAATAATGATATATTTTTAAACACGTGTTTCTTGTGACAGCCATTAATTGAGCGATCATTATACTGCTTGTAATCCTTGAAATCTGCATTTAATTTTTTATCTGTGTGATCTGATCATCACTCGCATTTTAGATACACACTCATTGACAAAACACAGTAATGTTTATTTCTTACCAAGGCAGATTAATTTTAATTTCGATTTAATTGACTTTTTAATACTTTCTAATCCTCAAAACTAGAAAAAGAAAGAAATAGACATAACACATTTCTCGCACTCGTGCGGATGTACAATCGATTAAATCGGGCGACATGTATCAAATAATTTATAAACAATTTTTTTCATTCTTCTCTGTCTCGTTCCTGCCCTTCTCAACAAAACAATGGCCCATTTTTACGACAGTAATTAATTTAATCGTTACACTAGCTGCAGTCTTTGAAATCTCCATCTAACTTCTGATTGATCTGATCATCACTGTCACGACGTGTCATAATGATCGTAATGAAAAATGGCAGTAATTAAGGCAATGCCGATCTCGCGCGGATTTGACAAAGTGATCAGCCGTGAGTAGCATAATCACGTAATAACAAATAGCCGAGACTGTTGCACCACGCGCGTACTGCAATATCGAGGTGCATAGCTTATGAGCCATCTCTTCCTCCTTCTTATTAGATCCACGCTCAATATTTCATTAATTGATCGCGAGCTTCGAAATAATTCGGTTTCATAACCGATCCGCAGGCCGGAGTTGCGTTACGAAATATTGCGAGAGATAATAATGAACTAACGCTCAACTAGCGTTAGCGTACGAAATCCGTCGGTGCGGCAGAGATACGTATATTCTGGCTTTCTCAGACTCACGGTGTGTCTAATCTATCTCCACAATCTGACAAACTCTAATGTAACTTTGGCGTAATTCGCTCTACTCCGGTGCGCTCCTGCTTGCTCTCGCCCGTCGACGCGACACGCCTCTGCCAGCCCCGGTCTACTTCAAATAGATATTACAATGATGTTTCCTTCAGCTGACTTTTCACACTCTTTTAATTAAGCGTTAATAAGGAAAGATATCGTATTGATACGATAAAGTGGAGAGATGTCTAAAATCACGTTGCAAATTAGATGTTTTGTTTTATTCACACTCTATATGTTTTAAGTCATGAATGTCTCATTATCTCTTTCTTTAAGTTTCTGATAGGCATCGTGGCAGGAGGATGCTGATGTCTTATCCTCTGCGTGTATCTCCGTCATATTCGCACAGCGCATTTGTCTGCCCTGTCAATTATCGCTGTCATCTCTTTCACGCTATAAATTAGTATATTATTATTAAACCGTATAAAATTCTTTTTGTAATGTAATTCTTCTGTAATTCTTTTACTCTGGTTCTCTTTTGTACACTGAAAAAAAAATTCTGGTTAAAAACGGACGAATCAGAAAAATCTTGTAGGATTGATAAAATATTCTGGTTATTATAAGTTATAAGGTATTGAGGTTCAATTATAATAACCAGAATATTTTATCAATCCTACAAGATTTTCTGATTCGTCCGTTTTTAATCAAATTTTTTTTTCACTGTAATAATTCTTTCACTAATTTCAATAATTTCAATAATTTCACTGTAACATTATTCTTCTGTCATTCTTTTTCTCTAATTCTCTTGTGTAATTTTTTCTTCAAAGAAGAATTAATTTTTGCGCAAGGGGGGATCTAGTCTCGGGATCGCAAGGTCGGCGGACCTCGCAGAGAGATTTGATAATGATGAGATTCGTCATTATTCGCAAATGTCCTTTCATACATTACGTCACGAGCGGCGGGCTAAGTAGGTGACCGGCGGGGACGAATCCGCGATGAGAGCTACGGAAGACGGGGGCCGAGGCGAAGACGCTACCGGGTGAAAGCATGGGTCATCGTAAAGGCCAGGCACCGGCATATCTAGCCCGATATATACGTACAGCCGTATATCCCTAACTCGCGCAATTACACGCGCGCGCGCGCGCTTAAGTTTAGTTTAGTTGGGCCGAAAGAAGAGCCGTTTCCTTCTCGCTTTCTTTCTACGACGTGCGCGCGCGCGCACGTATATTGCCACACTCGCTTGTGAATATCACGTGGCGCGGAGAACGATATCTGTACACATCGGGAATTATGCATTGCGGATAACGCGGATGTTCCGCGAACGTATTGTTTCGTCGCGTCGACGCAACGACGCGGGATTCTCGATCCTGCCGATTCGTATTCCGGCATTTTAATTTTATGCCGAGTATAACAGGAAGTGCGAAAATGGAAATTATATTATATAACATATTTCGCGAAACATAAGCATTAAATAATAATAATCTATGTTTTATATAAGACAAGATAATTGAAAAACAAGTATTTCATTGGAACATTTCGTATTTTACGTCAAAATAAAATGTCATCAAAATAAATTATTGATGTTTTAATGATTTTATTTTAATATTTAAATATAACAAATAAATAAATATATATATATGATAATAAATATATTATATCTTTTAAAAATAGTTTATTTAAAGAAGTTGCATTTTTTGGTTGCATTTACGAGAAAAATACAAAAACAGATTTATTGGAAGATAAATTTTTATAAATAATAAAGGGCTATGAGTCGATACTGGATGTTCGTGTACAGAGTTTTATTAAATTAATATAAATTATAAACGTTTCAATCTACAAATTGAACCATCTTCAGTGTAAAAAACTTATCATCATTTCAAATAATGACTTATGTATTGACCGTCAGGAATTAACAACAAATCAATTTATTATCTTCGCTCTACCAACAGTTCTTGTGAATTAAAATCGATGCGTTTTTAGTCAACTAATTGTAAGCTTTTTACACTGAAGATGAGCCAATTTGTAGACCGAAATGTTTGTAATTTATATTAATTTAATAAAACTTTGTACACAAACATCCAGTATCGGTTTATAACCCTTTATAATTTAGATTATTTGTTAATAATTGAGCCTTTATATTTAAATAAATTTTTATATTCCTATATCACCCATTTTTTTCCTATCATTCTTCTTTATTTTTCACATCCACATGCACGTATGGTTATGTTATAAAATATATGTTTCTTCATATACAAATAACAAATACATATAAAGAAGATAAATTCTTAATCATCCAATATAAAGAAGATAAATTCTTATATTACCCAATTTTTTTCTTTTAACATTTTTCTTTATTTTTCATACACACATGCACGCGTGCTTCTGCTATGAAATATATGTTTCTCAATACAAATAACAGACATAAACTTTTTATATCTATTTCTATTAATGCAGATCAACTTTAATCTCGATTTAATTTACTTTCTATTTTTTTCTAATCCTAAAAGTTAAGAAAAGACGAAAAGTAAGTTAAACTTCCCATAAAAAAATTTTCATGTAAAAACATATGTAATTATGTATCAAATAAGCCCATTATGTTCATATATGT
>VBVQ01006188.1:0-10108 GCA_011636635.1 Tetramorium simillimum | reverse complement strand
GAGGGGGGGGGTGCGATCCGGCGCAGACCTCCAGCCACCTCATGCCGGCCTGCTCGGTTGTGATTAACTAAGGTTTAATCAGCTTTACAAGCTAAACTTCCTTTGTCGTCATGCACGCGCATGATAATCCGCCGGACTATCTCGTCGGGCCTGGCCGCCGGCCCGAAAACACCTCCGGCGCGTCGGGGGATCCTACTAATGTGAATACGACGTCGTGCGCGTCAACGGGAGACGCGTGGTTGTTCCCGCTCGCCGGCTCCAGGGACGAACGTCGGGCCGAGCGTCGTCGCTCCCCGGAGCCGCCTCTCGTCGCCCACTCGACCGGGTCTCATACGGTCCTAATACCGAAATTCGCGGGATGTTAGCTGCAGAGGCCTTCGCCTCTTCTGCCGGACGCGAGACGTGCCAGCGCGCGTCCGCGGGGATGGACGGCGGCGGCGGCGGCGGCGGCAACGCGCCGTCTGCGAGAATCGATAATAGCTCGCGACAGCGCTCCCGTAAACGTTTCCACGACGTTTCCCACAGGCGGAATCGCGCCTGTTCATTTTTCTTTTTACGTCGTAGAAAAATCACGATGCTTCCTTACAGCCCTCTATTCGATCGCGATCGCGATGAGACAGATTTCGTTAGATGGATCGTCGAAATCGTTAACAGCGCTTGTCTTCAAATACCGAGAAAGAGTAAAGTCGCATTACTCAGGTAATGTCGACAGTTTATCGTTAAATTGGGTCGACAAAACGACTGTCATAAATGATAACAACTTATTTCGAGAAAAAAAAAAAAGCTTCATCTTGCGGAGGCGTTGCGAGTAACGAATGGACCGCGCGATGCTTTCTGTCGACATTGATCTGACGATGCGAAGGCCAAAAACTTCTTGCCTCGCATTGCTTCCTGGTTGGATGTCCCATCGGAGCATCGTCGCTCAATATTCGCGGAAGCGAATTATACGCGATGAGACGCGTTCACCGAGGCTGAAATTATTCGCATTGCCTGTAATATCTTGCCGCCTTGACCAAAGAAACACTTTATAAGCTGATCTTCCAAAAAATAATATCTTTCGATCCTGAGGCCGTGGAGCAAAAGCATTCACAAATTAATATCCTTCATTAGAATCAGTTTTTTACATTCGAATAAGCAAAAGTTTGACGATATACAAGTCGAGATTTTCGATTTGAAGAAAAAGTTCCTTTTATTAATAGCTTATGTATATTGCATTTGTTTAAAACGGTATGTAATTGTCTTAAAGCTTTTAGGGTCGGTTTTTCCAACTTCTTGATAAACTAACTAATAGTCAAATCATACGTCTGTCTTTGTTTTATTTTCAAATTAGACAAGTTCGGACATAAAATTATAAAATCAAGAATTGTGTAGTAGGTAATGCAAATTATTGTCAAGATTAGTAAAAATATTGAAGCGTAATAGGCTTGATTAAACGAACCACTTTTCCTTTATGAAATCGACACCGATGCAATTCGAAAGGATCTCTAGATTTTAATAAATTTCTAAAAAAAAAGAAACGAATCAAGCTTCGTGAGCGTTAGTGCCCGTTGATAAAGCCACAAGATATGTCAGATACTGCATCAAGGTAACTGGCTACCGTGCACGTTATTGGAAGAACAGCTAATCCGATAGTTGGGATCGAAGCGAGGAGGAAGAAGCGAAAGGAAGTGGTAGTCTCGTCGAGGGAGAGTAAGAGAGAGAGGGAGAAAGAGAGGCAGAGGTTAACTTTCGCACTGGGTTATTAAGGGTTCGCGTAATAACGTGTTTGTGAGAGCCGCGCGGTTGCACGCACCGCTCACGAGGTGGAACATGGCATGGCCCCCGGGTGCTCTCTCGGACCCAGCATCTTCCAGAGCCTACGAAAGCGTCGGCGTGGCCGCCCCCGACTCATGGGAACGTCCTCGGGGCAGCGCAGGGTCGACGGGATCGCGCACAGCCGTAGAGAACCGCCGTCGGAATTTTTCTTAGGAACTTATTAAAATCTAAGGCTCCCTCATTAGAATTGCGTCGGAGTCGATTGCGCGTCGTTCACAATCCCCAGATAGTTTCTCCGAAATCATTATAAATCGATCGCAATAACGATCACGAAATAGTAATTATAGGAATATAACTGTCATTAAAAAAAATTGCAATTATTCATCGAGTGTTCGTTGTATGAAAACTTGACAAAAAAAAAAAAGACGAATGACTCATCGAGAATAAAAAATTTTCATCTATCGCGTACGTCTTTAAAGAGCCATCGCCGTTAATTTTGCTTTCCTCGCGATTTTAATTGTAGAGACTGTAAAGAATAAGTCATAAAATTTGCATTAAGAAAATATTAACGAAGAATCTTAATTAACGCTACATTTTAATTAAAGCTTCCGTGCCGGCGGACATCCCAAAGGGACGCATTATTCCCTACGTGTCTCTCACGATGCTCATGCAAACGATTTCTCAACACCTCTTGCTCCCCATTGTGGGACCAGAGTTCCATGCCGCTTTTTCCCGAGGCCGCTTGTCTACGATTCTAATTCCGAGACAGCCGGCATCGGCCGGCGGAAGGTCCGAGAGTTTACCGGTAGGCAATAATTTCGCGGGAATGCGGCGGCGGCGGCGGCGACGGCGGCACCGCGGCTTTCGTGTCTACGGAAAAGAATCTCGGACTCGGCTCGATAACGGATCTCACGCCGGATTCCGCGCCGTGAACAAATTGGACTCTCCCGAACGATCGGACTCCGTTATTCCCGAATAGAACGGTCGCTGGCGAAAATTAACCCTCATCAGCGCGGCGCGGCTCGCGCGCGCTTATCTCGCTGGAATGCGCATAAAATATACGAGACACGAACGCACGAAAATAAATTCATGTAATTAAGTGTCTAATTTCACGGGGTCGAGAGCGTAATGCTATTTCTACATCTATACGCACAGCGCAGTATTTCATATTCTCTCCTCTCTACTTTCCCTCATACATTATACTCCGAGTACTCTCTAATCCCATCTTAGGAAATCCTCAGGTAGAAATCAAAGGGGTGTGATCCGGCTATCGAGAATTCTTATCTCGTATACAAGCACGAGCGCGTTAAGTAATTCCTAAGCGAAAAGAAAGAGAGGATGATGACGATCCGAAAGGAAGACGAAGGAGACGGAAGGAGCGCGGGAGGATCAAGAAGCCGAATGGTAATGGAAGAGGACGAGAGGAGCAGAAGGAGCTGGAGGGAGCGGGAGAACGGAGGGAAAGGGGGAGAGGGATGAGAAGGTGGCTGGCACGTACGTCAGGTATGCGGGTGAGAAACACCCCGGGGGCGCCCCTGCCGTTCCGCCCACGTTTAAGGTGCCCGTTGCGAGCGGGCCCCGCGTGCCCCCGGGGGCCCCGCGATAAACTCCCGACTCGGGCTCTCTCTTTCTCCCTCGTCTCCAGCTGCGAGACTCGCACGCGATCCGCAACTCTCGAGGAGAATCGAACGCCCCCGCGGGCACACGCCGTCATCACGCGAACCTGCAGGTAGAAAGAAAGAGGGGCACAACAGGGCCCTCCTCGCGATCATTTCTGCGTTTCAGACATCATAGGTAATCTCGTGCCCCGCCGCGGCCTTCTGTAATTTCCATGAACCTGTTCTTCCGTTTTTCTTTTTTAATTCAAACATTCCTCGATGTGCTCTCCGGAAAATAAAAATATGTTTTTTGCACATATCGTCACACGTTGCGAGCAAACATGTGAAATGTTAAAAGTGCGTTTCGCAAAACCGTGAATTTTTTATACAACGAGCAATTAACGCTGTAATAATTGTCGATAAAAATTCGATCACAACTCGAGAATCATGCGAAAAACAATATTTGTTTCCTAAAATACAGTTTCCTCTATCTTTCGTAAAATGTTTTTGATCCTGGGGACATGTACTGCCAGGCGAAAGAAAGAAACAACGCCGTGCAACCAGCAACCCTACTGTCGCCCATGTATTAAAGTTCCCATTATTCTTCTAGATAGTAATACAGACATAACAATATGATTATAATCATATTATATGATTCCTTGTCACGATACGTAACGACAAAGGTGGCCCGAAATTTGCAGGCAACATCGAGAAGAATTATTAGGGTAAATGCTATATTTTGCCATTATTATACGTCTCGCGAGCTAAATCGGGATACGAACCCTCTATAATTCCCCGCGCCAGATGCAAAAAGTCCTCGTGCCTCCATCCCAAGAGGCGGCCCGACCGCGCAGTAGCGATCTACGCGCGATCTCATCCGCGAGGAAGAGAGCGCACTTTTCCCGCATAGCGGTCCCACGCTCTCCGGTGCATTACAGGTTCATCTCCGCCTACCGACCGCTCGCGGAGATGCGATGCATGTCGGCGATTGATATGCACGATCAAATCGAACCGATCGCATAACTTTGTAGGCACTTCTGAACGATCGTGCTACGAAAACGAAAAGTTTTTGGTCAATTACGAAAACACTGTCCGCAGACTTACGGATCGATCAAGCTGGACATGCGATAATTAAAGAATTATGAAAATTAAACAGTGAGACATCGGGAATGTATTGTTTAGAAATAATGTTGAACTCCTATTTCCTCAATTTCTTTCAATAAGAATTGTCAAAAAGAGAAGAAATAAAACTTGTAAAAAAATGTCAGAATTGAACATATTCATAATTAAAGTATAAATAAAACTTTTTTATTAAAATTAATTCCTTCGTTTCTTTAATTTGACTTCTATATACGAATACACTTCAAACGCTTTTCTCATCTTCGGCCTCTCGACTCGACTCGAGATTCTCTTCTCCGAACTGGAACGCTGCCGCGGACGCGGGGCACGCTCGCGCGATTCTCATGTAAATTTGCGCGCGGTGTAATCCTTACGCGCGGCACGCGTCTCTTTCTCTAGGGACGGCCAATTGGGCCGATATCTCGCCACATCATGACGAGATCGATAAGCCGGACCCGGGCATTACCGGCTACGTGCATAGCCAGGCAAATTGCGCGCGTATGTATGAATAGAGGCGGCGGTGCTCACCTCGCACACGATTGTCATTAATTAGACAGTTGGCACGCGCCAGGTGAAGCTCGCTCGTGTTCACCTGCGACGAGTCACACGCACGTTCGTGTATATTATATATACATATATATATATATAAAACAGTTTTTCGGCTCGCCGTGCCGCAGCATTGTGGCTTTTATGCGACGGCCGGCGCCGTTTATAGGGGTCGCCCACATGACATCTGACCCACATCCGGCCGATGTTCACCGGGCATCGATATCGTCCGGGCCGTGCCATTAAAACGTCGAATAATTTCGAGCCCGCGACGTATGTTCGAGGGGATTTACGGCGGTGCGGTACGCGTGATATCGCGGTATCGCTGCGCGGAACGTCGCGCGACCTGCTATATATGTATACGCCTGTGATCGACGGGAAAGCGAGATTATTCTCGTTAGAGTTCTTTATCTCGAACGCGATGTGATGAATATGAATGTTGGTAGAGCAGGGATGATTAAATCTGATTTACTTATCCTGTCAAATTGGCAAATTATTTTTGTTACACAGCCTATTAAATTATTTATCTCTGTTGGAAAAGAATTGCCTGTTCGCAAACTGAACTGTTTTGGTATATTTGACTTTATTCTAATTTTTATAATATATAGTTAATAATAAAGCATAAGCTTTATTGTATTTATATAAGACAGCAACAATCGTGATTTCGCATGAGATACAATCACTCCAAATTCATTCGTAAAACATCTATATTTATATATTTAATTTTCCGTATTGAAAATATTCTCTTTTCTTTCATATCATATATTTGTGTATCTTTGTGTAAAAAGAAAAGTATTCCCGATGTGAAAACAACTTCCGCGTAAACGATACCTGCTTCTGTGCACCTTCTGGAAATTAAAAGGCAACACCTGTATCCCCGTACACTCGCGCGCAGCAAGACGCCGCTCTCGCGGGCGATGTAACATAATGAGGCGCGACGAGGAGAGTGAGAGCGCAGGGGCGCAACGGCGCAACGAAAGCCACTGGGGCCTGCTCGGCGCTCGATAATCGCCAGAAATTCCCGATTATTAAGCGTACAGGTGTTTACACCGGGAACCAATTCCGGATCTGCCCGAGACGCCTCCGAGGAATAACGCCGCGCGTACACGTCCGCGCGTGAACGACCCGTGAGGAGCGCCCAAAGCCGCTGGCCGAGTGTGCGTTTGCCGTTTGGTTCCTCGCAGAAAGAAATTCGCTTGAGCTGCAGCTGGTACTTTTTGCGCTGTTCAAACCTGAGATGGCTCCGCGCGATAATTATGCAATGTTGATTTTATGGCGATAATGCATTGCGTTTACCTCGTCTTAATATGTCAGTTGTATATGTGTAAAAATGTTACATGTCAGTTTATCTGAGAACTGTCAATTACTAATACCAAAACATCAATTAAAATTTACGCTCAAATTAAGTTTATGAATTAAACAATTCGATGATAATAAAATTTTGTTCTCGTGATTTAACTTTAAGTATACTAGTTTTAACAAAAGCGTAACTTTATTTGATATTTAAGATCAATATTATTTAAAAATCTAATGCCAAAAATTCGAATATTGCGAAAAAGCTTTCAGTCAGATTGCGATGGAGCCCAATAAAAATTGTATTTTACGAAGAAAGTATTTCACGAAATATATGTACCTACACTGTTAAACTCGTAATGTTAAATTAGACTCAATTTGAGTCATTTTTAACTATTCCATAGGTCCATTGCTCCTACTCAATATTTTATTAATTTTGATTAAAAGGAAGGTAAAATTTTGACTAACATGGAAGTTAAATTAGATAAAATAACTTCAATTTTAGTCAAAATTTACTTTCCTTATAGTCAAAATTAATGAAATATTGAGCAGGAGCCGTGGCAATCCTATAGGAGTTTACAGTGTATATACAGTCTGCAATTATACTTAAGAACATTAATGCTCACGCAGATACAAGTCGTCCCAGTAACACCTTATCAAGCCATAATTACGCGCACCTGAACGCGCACGAGAGTCGCGACTCTCGAGATCGCGGATCGATTCCTCGTTGCGAGTTTGCCCCGGCTGTCTTGTTAATGCAAATTTCGCCGTCGTGCCCCTGTTCCGCCCCCCTCTCGCTCCCATCTCCGAAGCGTTTCACCCTAATTTCCTGCGCCGTAGCACCTGACGGTGCACGAAGTGCAGCGCTGCTCGCGTGCTCACCCAGCAGCTTCCGGTTCCGGCGCGTGCTTAAGCATTCCGGCTGTTTGCACTCGCGAGCGTGAACACGCTGAATGTACGTACGCACACATACACACACACGTATCCACCTGCTCGAGCATACGAACGTTCGCGATGTGCCGTTGCCACCCTGCCTAGCACCCTCCCCCCCCTTCTCCTCCTGCATTGTGCACCTGATGCGAGGAGCCGCGCTTGTAGATCAACAGATAGAGATGTTAATGATCGCGAATTGAGACAAGGAAAGCGCGCGCGGCTCGACAAATGGCCCGCTGAAAATAATTACCACCCGGCTGCCCGAAAATACCCTCGCGCGCAAATCGATTCGGGATCGACGCGATCGTACAATCGACAAGCCACGGCTTGATAGCCTCAAGAAAGATCCGCGTACTAAATTCATCGAGGGATACATTTGTCGTGTATTTCGAAATGACTGAAAAATTTGTAAAAAAAAAAAAAAAAGACAAGCAAGTAAGCAAGAAGAATGGCATATTTTCTGGTCTAGAAAGATGTGAAGAGTGCCCTAAAATGTGCTTTGATACTCGAGGATGAAGAGATAGATTCTTCGATGGCTCGCGTCGCAGGTGCGAGAGCAGGTCGGTCGTCCAATATTCGCTTCGCGTTTCACGGGCGAGCGCCGATTAACATCGTCGCGAGACGAGAAACGTGTTACACGACGTCGGTTTAACGCGTCGCATGCCAACGGTTTTCTAGCTCTGCCAACTTATACCTTGGAATTCAATCAAATATTTCCACTAAGTAGATAAAGCACGGTATTATCGCCACAAATAATACTATTGCTTACAAATTCCCGATATTTTTCCATATCACGAAATCATTAAACGTAATTTATGTATAAATTACTGTCAGACGTTTTAACGCATCGTTTATCCGCATTAATAACATTACTGTGTACAATTTTCGCACAATTAATTTCGCCTGATTCCGAGAAATTGGAGAACCATTAATTGTGATAAATTAATCGCATTAACACAAAGTTGCCTTGTTCTTTTCTTGGAAAATCAATAGATTCCACGGACAAATTAAAGTATCACGCTGTACGCTTAACAGCGTGGAGATCACAGGTGAGCATTCAGTGAGCAATCGGCGCGGGAACTACGCGCAAGCTGGTGTCGGACAAATATTATCGTCGAAACACATCGGGGCGGTCCGAATGCTGGCAATTAGCGGTGGCAGGTGGTGATTACCGAGGCCAGAATGATCCTCCTAAACACCGGAAACGTCCCTCTCCGCCGGCCGGGCGTGATTCCATGGCCTCGCCGTATTAAGACGGCCACGACGCGGGACTCTACGAAGGCGCAATAATTCACGGGCAATTCGCGAAAGAAATTGCCGGTCTCGAGTCTCGTACGAGCGCTAACGATCTCCTCGACCAATTACACGCCCCGCGGGTCGATAATCAAAGTGCTTTCCGCGTGTACGGGCGATTAGTGTCGCGGAGCTCTCACTTCGCGAGAAATAGATGAATTAAGAGGGGAGAATTATGAGAATTCATTTCGTGAGATTGAAATTTCTAATCTGCGAAATGGCCGATTGAATCCCTACCTTCTTTCTTCTCCCGTAATAACGCCATATGGTGTTTCATACGGGAGACTGCGGAGTAGCGTTTTTCGTTCAGAAAATAAACTTAAATAACTATTACTAATACAAGATGATAGGATATAAAAATTTACTTGAATTTATATAAATACTTAATGGAATTTACTTTATTCATTAAATAATTAAATTAAGTTTTAAATTAATCTAAATGTTAATATGCACGAAATTGATACTCCCGTAGTAACGAAATGTCTTAGATTCTCACATCCCTAAACAACTGTGCGGCGAACTGTTCGATAATTAGAAGCGAAGCGCGATCACGCCACCGAAAGTTCGCTCTCGAGTTTCTCACCCTTCTTTCACTCGGCGCGGAAGAACAGCGGGGGAGAGGGACAGATGGAAAAAAGGAATCCGACGCAAAAAGGGCATCTCGTTTGCGGCCGACGAGGCACGGAGACCGTGATTCGCTGCCTGGCTGACGCCATATGGTGTGCAAACCGAGAGGCTACTAGTCGATCACCGTTTCGCATTACGCAAACGAACGAGCCGCCCGCGTCGTTCTGTCGGTCATTCTGAGCGTAAGTACCATAAATCCACATAAACAGGAAGGACGGCCGGAACGATCGCGAGTAATGGTCCACCTTCTAATTAGATCGCCTCTGCGTACATTTAACTAATGCGATGGCATTTCTTTTACATGGATTAGAAATAGAAATAACGTGTTTTTGATCGGATATCTATTTTTTACAGAAAGTACAATATATAAAAGTTAGATTTTAATTAGTCTTTACATTTTTTAAATAAATTTTTATTAATATTGTTGAATTTACTTAGAATGAAAATAATCAAAATCGAGAATAAATTCGATCGAAGTTTACCGTTATCACAAGTTTATTTATATATATGATAATCCATTATACTGAATGAATAATTTTGAAAATTCGGTCAGTCCAAGACTTCTAAATCGCCCAAAGTGACTCTCGCCTTTTATTGGTCGTCCATACATCAGTCAATAGATTTATAAGTCCATAGAATGCCGCATTTGCAAATTTTAATCAATTTCCTTCCGCGAATCCGATTTCTAAGATAAGATTAGAAATTGGACGACAAGGAAAGCGAAGGAAAGACGAGAAGATGAGAAAAAGAGAGCTACTCTTTCCCATAGTCCATTCCGAGAAATGAAAAGGAGAAAGCGAGAGAGAGAGAGAGAGAGAGAGAGAGAGAGAGAGAGAGAGAGAGAGAAGTGACCGTGCCTCTCAATGGCCATAAAAGCCGAATCATAATCGCGGTATCATTAACGACGTCGTGCGAAAGAAGTAATTAAAGCGCGGCGGCTCGTG
>VBVQ01006187.1:0-10107 GCA_011636635.1 Tetramorium simillimum | reverse complement strand
CTCGTATCTCACTGCTCTTCCGAATCCAAGGCATGCCCAGAGATATACCTAAATACTGTAACTTAAAGTAAACACCATTACCAACCAAAAACCAAAGTAAAAAAAAAAGTACGTCGCCGATGGTTCGTCCATGGGCTCTCTTTCGTTCGATCACGATCGACAACACAAGTGTCGCATAATCAATATTTTTACATACACGCAATTATTTTATCTCACACATGTCTTAAAGTAAATTCTTTCTAGGAGCATGTTAAATCGGAATCGACGATCGAGAGGGAAAAGAGAGGCCCCACGTTGACGACTAAACATCGACAACGCCCTTCGTTTCGTATAAACCAACGAGAGAACGCTACACCGAAAGCACCGCACGAGGCAACGACTAGCTAAAGAACGACTGGACGACGTGATCCGGCCTGTCGCGCATCCGGGATGTGTGCGACGGCGCGCGGACACAAAAAAAACTGACACACAGGTGGTATAACAGGGGTGAGCGATTTGGGACAAGTGGACAGTGGGGGATCGGGGCGGATGAAAAGAAGAAGAGAAGAAGCGACGACGACTACGGGCAGTGTTGGACAATGACGAGATGATGATGGGTGAGAGACAGCGGGGAGACGATTGAGGGAAGATTGGAGGACGTCCGTCCGGATCGCGACACCGAGAAGCGTGTCGCGCCTTCCGAGGAGGAGGAGGCCGGTTTACCTTGAGGGCGACGATTTCCGCGTAGCCGAGCGTCCCGCCGCGGAGCGTCGTCACCGACCTCTTTAACCCCAATCCCTGTGCATTGACCCGTAGGCGAGAAAAAAGGCAAGGTTTATTTATTTACTCTCGTACTGGCGATGTCGTCGCGCCGCCGTTGGCTGCCGGGCGATCGACGCGTCGACGGACGAGCGGACCGCGAAAAGCAGATTTTCCGTGAAACTCGTTTTCACGACCGGCACCAGCGGAGTCCGCGTGCGGGAAAGAGGCGCGACGCGATTCTTTTTTTTTTTTTCCCCTTCGCCTCGGCTAAGGCAATCACGCCAGTTCCGCGCCGCCGTTTGCATTTCGACGGATGGCGCGCGACGGAACGATCGTTTTTCGTCGTTAACGTCACGGACGGACTGGCGCGATTTATTTCCCAGAAACGATGATCTTCATCCTGCCGTCACTTAATTGACAAATGTTTACACGGCGCAAGCGCGGGGCGATAAAAATCATGTCCTCCCTTCGTACAGCAAATACATGAAATAAAATATCACTTTCAATTAATTTCATTTATAAAACTTCTAAAGGTAAAATATACTTGAACATAAAATTAATTATCTGAGGACTATTTTAATATCTAAAACCTGTCGTCTAGATTAATTCGGAATCAATTTTTGTCTTGGAAAAAATCTCGAAAAATATTAATCACCTTTGAATCGTGAAACGATCGTCGTTTAATCACCGCCTCGACTCCGTCACACGCGGACTCCGCGCGTGATGTGCTCGCCGTCGCGCGGCAAACGCGCCGATCGATACGCCGGGCGCGCTTGTTGCACGCTGGATCGAGAGAACGCGGGAGCTTCGGTGATTTCGCCCTGGACGCGAGCGTAATGCATATGCATGTGCACGGACGAACGCGTCGTGCACGCATCGTCGTCCTCGCGATAAAATCGGCGGACGTCGCTCGACTTCCAGGGCGAAGCTGGTTAGACTCTCTCGTACCTGACGACAGGAGGAAGTGCCCCTCTTGTCGCATGACACCTCGTATGAAAGAAATCGCGCGCGATCGACGCGAGTGCGCTCGAGCGCGGTACGAAGAAGACCTCATCCTCGACCTCAACAAAAAGAAAAAAAAAACAAAAGCGAAGGGAAAAAAAACCGGGTTGAATGAAACGGGTTGGGATCCTTTATCGGCACGGGATTGCCGCGCGAACTGTTATTTCAGGTGCTTTGACGATTTTACAAATCTCGCTTTCGCGCGAGAGCCGAGATTTAATTATCACGGATAAACGCGATGGCGAATTAGGCCATCCGGAGAGCTTCGGTTATATGATTTCCCAGAGGATTCGTATAAAAGAGTCCTCCGTTCTACCCCGGATCGCCCCAAAGGGAGCTTTCTCTGCGCGTGACACTAATTTCTCCGCTTCGACTCTCGCGCTCTCGATATTTTTTAAATTCTTCGGGCTGAAATCGCGAAATCCGTGTAATTTATTCGATTAATCGCCGGTCTTTTGACGTTCCGCAGGCGAGGCGATTGAGAAGACGTTAATAACGTTTCCGCTCGAGTGCACTTTCGCCGCGTAAAATAAGATTTGCAGCTTCACGCGCGATGAAAATATCGCTTTACTCCTTCCGCCCGCGCACCCCTCCGCCATCCCTTCAGGGATTTATCCCGTATTCCTCTCCCGCTCCCTTTCTCTCTCTCTCTCTCTCACTCTCTCTCCGCTCTCAGTGCGTCGGCCGCGCCGGTAATACACACGTCCCGCGGTACACACGGGGCTTTACGAGATTGCTCTCTGAAGGACGGCGACGGAGGCTGCAAGGCGAGAAATGAGAGAGCGCGGCACGCATTTTCGCGTTACGAGTGCGCCGGCAGATATTGCTTTATTCCGCGCCAGATAGCATAGCTTAGATACCTTCACTGCGGACAAGACGTCGAATCCGGGGCTACCCAGCTCGCCCTTCTGTCCTTTGTCACCGGGTCGTCCCTGCGAACAAAAGAGATGCCGTGTATTACGTGGAGTAACAACGATGAACAGAGAGAATGAACAGAGCTTCTTCAGAATGAGTGTGCTCTCTCTCTCTCTCTGTTACATCATACTTAATTGTGCGGCGATCGAATATCTCTCTGCTTTTGTCGCGCATTACTTCTAATTTGTAAACCAGCCAACTTCAGAGAGGAAATTGCACTTTTTTTCTATGCGCGACTCTTGTGCAACATTTTAAGGGAGTTTTACTACTTTCCTTTCTAATCTGTTAAATGTTAGACTGATGCGTCGGGATTTCGTTTTCATATCAGCTTTACGTGTTGAATCACTATGAAGACACTTTCAGGTTTAATTAAGAATTCTGAAGCTCTCGTTCCGTTTCAGAGATATCCGATAGCGTAGAGCTCAAAATGTCTGTACGGAGATTCTGTAGATTCTACTATTAAATTAAATGGGATTTCCTTTCAAATAATTTGCGTTTCTAAAATCTACAGAGAAGTTGGACGCGCGTGCGAGTTTTCGCACTTTAATTCCGTTGACGATTTATTCTTCATAATATAACACGCATAATTAGTCTTTAACTACTTCACACAATATAATTAGTTTTTAATTATTTCAACTTCACACACATACATAATTATTTATATCACACTGTTAAAGGATCAAATTGCAATTTGAACCAATTTTTTGAGTTAAATAAAAGTAAATAATTATTTTTAAGTATTATATGTATCGAAATTTATATTTTTATGCAAAACACGTTAACATGTTGTTATTTAACTCCATTGTTTTAATTAAATTAATACTAGCAGTATAATAGAAGCAGTCGTGACCTAAAGAATAGTTAAAAATAAACCATCGTCCATGAATTCTTCGAAACGGATTGTTCTTTAATGAAAGTTTTATCCGACATAATCTTTTTTTTATTTCCTAGCATGCAGTACCTCGCTGGCTGCGTGACTCGAATTGAGTATAATTTAACATTACGGATTTAACAGTGCAATACAAAGTCGATAGATATAAATGCTCGCTATATAATTCATGCCAATAGGTTAAAAAGCGACATCAATATCTCTCATTATTCGTCTCTCTTGAAATGAAGAAAATAAAATTATTAGACAAATTTAAAAAAATGATAAAAAAGAAGACAATAGGTAAATTTAAATCAAATTGCATATTTTTTACACTGTATAAAATGCACTAGAATCAGATTTAATCTACAGTTTTACCAGAAAGGGGAGAAGGACATTCGATCAAAAGACCGAACCGTAAAAAGCCGAATCATTCCTATTTTACTACGCGCTTTATTCAGATCCGTTTCTCCGTACTGTATCAATGCACGAGAACCGTATTATCGTGCGGCGCGTATCCTTCGCCTACGTATCTCGATGAAGAGAACGTATAGACCCGCATAAAATCTCAGATCTCGCAAACCCGCGGACACACAGACGAGGGGCGATTCCGATTACGCGATTCAGCGAGGGTTAAAATCGCGATTTAATATTTCCCGTCCGGAGGGCGGGTCGCCCGGCGTGCAGATAGCGCGGTTGTAAATTTCCAAGAAGATAAACCTGTGTGTTTGCGCGCCGGATCTTGCCCCCGGAGTAGCGAGTAGAGAGTAAACTCCGCGATCCCGAGGCAAATTGCGGAGTCACTGCTATCCGCTTGTAACCCGCCACCGCCGTGCGCTACGACTATTTGCACGAAATCCGATATAAACGCCGGATTCGTTATTCGAATCTCGGAATACCACCCTCGCAGTACGGATCCGCGCGGGTATTGGTCGCCGGGGCGACTGTGTACACACTCGTTTGCCACACTCGTTTAAAAAGAAAACGCCGGCCGGGCGAGAGGAGAGGAGAGAACGCGAGGAAGGAGCCGATCGTGCGGGTCCTTTCTTCCTGGCCATCGACAGAACAAACAACTCACGATATTTGCAATGCACTTATTGCTCTCCCCCTCTCGCTCTCTTTCTTCCTCTCGTTCTCCCTTCCTCCCTCTCTTTCTCTCTCTTTTTCAATCGCGCGCGTACTCGGTCTTTTCTTCTCAGACACATTCCCTCGCTATCTGTTTGCTCTGTCGTTTGTACCTTACCGCCACCGAGATCCAGTCACGTCAGTTTCCTACCACACAACACATCCTCATGTATATTCGCCCCAATCCTGTCAGGTACCTGAGCGTACAAAGTATTGCAAAACCATCGTCCGTGAATTCTCCGAAACCGATCGTTCCCTAATGAAATCTTTATCGGACACAATCTCTTTTGTTTTCTTAGCACGCCGGGCTTAGCGTGCCTCAAATTATGACAATATTCAATTAAAAGTCTACTCGAGACCGAGTAAGAGATTATATTCCCTTATCTGGTTGCCCGCATCGCGAAAACACTTATTAGCGTGTCGTCAACCTTCTTAATTAATCACGTAGCGTCTATAATTAAGGGGGAAATAGCAGTAATTCCACGACATCCTGCGCGACATCAAACGTATACGCGACACACCGCCGAGCACGTGTGTGTACACGAATAGACAGAGGCTGTTCTCTCTACGGTAAGGCAAACTAGGTGGCCACAAAGGGCCACCGACGCGCATACAAGGGCCTGTCATGCGAAAAGACTTTGCGTGTCACGAAGGACCTTGCATAACCGAGAGTCACGCATAGTATATACGAGGATGCATGTACGGGGATTATAATACAAGGACCTCGTCATGTAACCTGCACGAGCCTCGTGTAGGCATCCCGCGCGCCCGGGATGGCTCGTCGAAGTAAACGCGCAGAGTGTGGAATCTTCTATATCCTAATACGCGAATTTACGTACTCCGTTAGACGATGGTTCTCATCTTATCTCCCGCGAATACGTGCGCACGGATCCGGCCTCGTTGAAGGCGACAACTCCAAAAAGGACGCAACGACGTCTCGCGTCGGTCTCGCGTGTGCAACGGCTAGACGTATGATAAAACGGCGAAATAAGGAATAATCAATCTGTGCTCGCGTCATTCCGATTTTCGCGCGTCTGCCTTCTCGGGGCGACACGCCCGCCATTACCTATGTATGGACTGTCATACATTTATGGATGATAAGCGAAATGGTAGCGACAAAGAACGACCTTCTGCGTATCGCGACTTCGTACTTCTTATTGTCTGTTTAGCGCGAAAAGAGGAGGTGATGGCAGGCCAGTTGATGAATAGGTCCGAACGATGAATCGGATTGGAGCTAAAAGACCGCATCTCGGAGAAAATATAACGACCGAGCGCGGACGAGTAACTGCTTCCACAACGAACGGCGGAGTTAATAGAGTAAGTGAGTGCAAGTGAGCGAGCAAATCTTCAATTTAAAATCCGATTCATCTTCCAATCCTATTCGCGACCGCCGCCACTGCAACCGCAAATAAGAATATGGAATTGTCTTAATAAATCACGATAACTCTAACTACGCGCAGTATTGGTATGTTAAAAAAGTCCAATGTACATTTGTATCCTGGATTCTAATAAATTACGTTTGTTTGCGAGAGAAACTTAGGAGCTTGATTTATTAACTCTATAATAACGACGTTACACGGCGCAATAACGATAACGTTGCTTTTGTAAATCCTTTTATAACGAACCTCTTTTCATTGCGCAAATATATTCATAGGTATTCGTGAAATTAACGGTGATCTTCTTCAATATTTTTTTTACATTAAAAAAGTTGCCTATAGCTAAAAAGTTGAGGCTTCTCTGTAAACCTGTAGATTATCATTGGAACTTTAATTATATTTTATATTATTTACCAATACGCTATTATACATCGTGTGAAAATTCTGGAGAAATACTTTGTTTAACCAATTTTCAGACCATCAAAGTAGCAATAAAATCACGATTTTCTCGATTAGTCGTATCTTCGTAATTCGTATCCGTATAGACGCCAGCGAAAATATCTGTATTGAATTCTCGTAATGTTCCATTTTTAAAACTTCGATACCTTTTCATTCGCATTGCCTGCGTTTGATCCCTGCTCGTCAAAAACTGAATCTGATAGCAAAATGGTACGGTATATCGAATGTATCACTCATATGATTGATCATCCTGCATTTTTGCGGCTAATTCGCTCAACATACGTCAGCTGTTACGAACAAGGGTTCCGAGAAAAAGGGGTTGCCGGAACGCGAAATGAGTCCGAAGCGATTGGTACATGAACGCGTTCCCGTTCCAACAATCACAGATCGCGACTCGAATACTGATCGAGTCCTATCTCGAAATATCAAGACTAAATATCTTACTCCGATTCCGACTGAAATACGACCCGAAGTAGACCGGAAAAGTTTCATCCTTTTAGGAACAGCTGCGTTTGACGGAAACTCGATATCAAAATTCTCACTCTCTCTCTTTTTCTCTCTCTTTCGCTCTCATTATCTTTACGTCCGTCATTTCGTGCGTTCGATTTCTTGATCGTCGTCTTTCCTGACGTCTCTTAGTCCTCGGGGGACACACGATTGCATACATATATAAAATCAAAGTACTTATTTAACTAAATTGACTGGGAAGAGACACACTACTTAAATAAACTGCCGCTCACGTATTTGAGAACGGTGTGATAGTTGGTCCCAAAATATCTTAAGTGACCTCAATTCACACCTGTGTTATTAGGACAGAATCTAGATAAGACATTTAATTTTATGTCGCGTCGATTAAAATATATACGAACAATCGATCGATATCGACAGTTCAGTCGAGCAACAAATTTTAGGGATATCTCGTATATTTAATCGCACAAATTGATTGTTTCGCAGTGCACAGCATTGGTCTCCATGCCGATCGACTTCATGAAATGAAATGTTTAAATATTTCATAAATTAACACAGGATGGACGTATACCTGCGTGGTCGCAATAAAAGGAAGAAATTATCAG
Source organism: Tetramorium simillimum (assembly GCA_011636635.1). Classification (NCBI taxonomy): domain Eukaryota; kingdom Metazoa; phylum Arthropoda; class Insecta; order Hymenoptera; family Formicidae; genus Tetramorium; species Tetramorium simillimum. The sequence continues at coordinate 2,548 of VBVQ01006187.1, read as the reverse complement.
ATTTATCACGATGACACCTCGCACAAGCATAAATTTCGATAAAACAGGTTTCTCGCCGCACAAAATATATTATGATTAAAGGTCTCTCACGCCCATAACCATTATTCTATCAAATAATGTTATTCTCAGAACGTTAAGCGTCGCGAAATAAAATATATTGCCTCTCTGCGTTTTTACGAAGCAATTAATTTCGCACGCTTGTAACGCCACGACGAAAATTAAAATGTAAATTATGCGGTGAACTTACCGGATCACCTTTGGGCCCGTCCAAGCCGATAGGTCCCTGAAAGAACACCGCCAGTGAGTGCCAGTCGTCGCTCACGCGTCCGTAACGACGAACGAGGAAAAGTGAAAAATTGCGTGCGGGCCGAGCGAGCCCTTGGAAATTCTCATTCCTTGTGTATGTAACATGTAATAAACATGGGCGAGCGCGACAAACCAGAACCGATGATGAGCCGTTATGCTTCCAGGCGCGACAAAAGTGCATTCGCATGATCCTCTCGCACGTGACGCGATGCATTCGCGACGGGCGAGGAGAAGCGCTGTTAATAGAAATTTTATTCGGCACACGTGAATGTTTAATTCTGCGCGGCTTCGATCCTGATGGGGCAACTTTCATATTTCATGCCGGGGTCATATCTCGAAATTGGCCGTTCCGCCGTTGCGCCAATTTTATACTGAATTTCTTTCGATATCGTTGTTACCGTGATTAATCAGACTCGACAGATAAATGTCAGTTATTTTACGTTTCATATCTAATTTACATATTTTTGATTACATGCAATTTAAAACAGGAGGAAACGCATAACAACTCTTTATCAATTAGTCTAATTTTATAAATCGCGCATGCAATATTGTGAAAGGTTAATTTCCCGCAAAACAACTTTATTTTCTCGTACGATCTACATTTTACGTGAAACGAGCATTTCGTAAAGTACTGCTCGAGATATTTGTTTTTTTTTTTAATTGATAGTCTGATCACTAGTTTCCATTCGACAATTACAGCTTCAGCGAAATAATAACTTGATACTTAGTAAATCGGAAACGTTGGCAGCGCAAGATTGCCAGCAATTAAAACGAGAAGTGATACTCGCAGCGAGCGAAGAATGCAATTAACCCGCTTCCTCGACGCGTATAATAGTTGCACCTTCAGTCGTCAAAGCGACGCGCGATACAATGTCGGAGGGCGAGAATGCCGGTGTCCGATTTCGTGCTTCGATCGCGCGTACGAATTGCGCTGATACACGATACAAAAAAAAAAGAGAATAAAAAAGATCTCGATGAATAGCTTATATCGAGAGCCGGAAGAGGATCCAGATCGAGAGACAGCTCGCGGATAAAGAAGCAGGTCAAACGAGCAAAAATCGCACATCAGCGGCTACATGATACGCATTAATGGTACTTAATGGCTGTTATGTCCGATGCACATAGTGTGGTGAGAGTCCTGTGGTGTTCAAGAAACGTGACAGCGAGAAAGAGACAGAGAGAAGTACAGTGAAACGAATGCAAATGCGAAGATATGAGACAGACAGACAGACGTACACAGACAGAGAGTAGAGAAAGAGAAAGAGAGAAGCGAGAAGGAGTTGGAGAAAGAAAATAAAAAATAATATACCGGAAAACCGTTCTTGCCCGGCGTCCCGGCCACACCCTGTAAGAAGGGGTATAAAAAATTAAAAACTCGTTTACACGAGGAGGCGGGAGGAGGATAGGGGGAGGGGGATTTACTCAGAGTACTCTCGCGCGCATGCAAAAGCGATTATTTCGCGGGGCCGGCCGATCGTGCCCGCGATATTATCGGCCCCGTTCGCGTATATACGCGCGTATATACGTGTATACGATTCCCGGCTGTAAGGACCCGTATACACCGCCGCCCGCCGATAATTATTCCGGCCAATTAGATATTCCACGGGCGTATAAGCACGCGCGCACGCACACGAGTGCGCCGATCCGTTTCCCGCCCTGTTCTCCCGGTGTTCCGCCAATCCGATCTTTGATTACGCGACGATGCGCTCGCTCGATCGGCAATCGTGAGGGAAATCCGATCGCGCGCTCCTGGAACACCCACGACGCTGCAGCCAAGGAGAGAAGCCTACTCGTCGCGAGCGGAGCACAAAATTTCAACGTCGAGATGATCAAGTTCGACAGATAACGATCCGGTTCTTTAAATCCATTATTTTTTATAATTTTGAAATTCAATTCGCCGGACGATATGGAAAATAAAAAAAAATAAACGCAAAATTTAATGGTAAATCAAATTTAAGGAAAGAATAATAATCTTTGAGTTTTGTATCAGGTCGAAAATGTGAATAAGTTGTATGCACGTATATAACTTTGCAACTAATTAATTATTCCCTGACGTAATGTAAGTTGGTAGCGCGCGCGCGCGCGAATGAGATTAATTTGTTTCTTCACTCGTAACAACGTTATATTGTAACTTTGCATTTTGAATCGCCGAGTCACCCAACATCGATATTTCTTGATAAAACGAATGCAACTGGCAGGGAGGTACCAATTAAAATACTAAATAAGCTCCTTCTGCAACTGG
>VBVQ01006186.1:0-10109 GCA_011636635.1 Tetramorium simillimum | reverse complement strand
GCATCGCCCCCGAGCTGTCATCGCGTGTAAATAGATTAACGTCCGAGTGGGAGCGAGATGTTCAGGAGTACGCGAAATATTGAGAAGCGCTTTCACTTTATGAGCCGAGATAGCTCCTTTGAATTTTACGCACGCGCGCATTAATTTTTAGGTAAGGCTAGATCCCGCGTTCTCAGGTTTATGAAGTCCCTCGGCTTTATATTTCTGGAAAGTTTTATGTATCGTCGCGAGTTTTTTTTTTTTTAGACCTGAAATTTAACGCTCTTGGGATAGGGAGAACAAACTATCATTTCCTCATTACGCGATTAAAGTCCGCGGGAATTTTAATTTCCAGTAATTATGCATGAAAACGAAATATGGAAAATGACTCGTCGCGAAAGTCGTAATTCGGTGCATGACGACGATTACGTGGAGCCTTCGAGGAAACGTAGAAATAATTGCAAACGAGGCATGTCCGGTGCGACGAAGTGACAGTCGCGGCAGGATGCAACGGTATGCACCGCTGCACGACCATGCGCATTGGACAGGACGAGGGGGAACGATCGCATGGTTGTGCGATCGATCATTGCGTGTTAGGGCCCGTTCCTACGTGACGAGGTGTCACGACATTCGCTGTCATGTCCAGAGCCGTAACTAAAGTTGAGCCGCTAAACTAAAGTGAGAATAAATTCGCGCATTCCCCCCGCGAAAACTGAATCATTTCTAGCGCACAGATAATCGTGCGAGTAATTTGCAATTTACGATAACTTCATCAAAACTTAACAGGTGCACTCAAAGGATATTCATAATTCGCCGTATTCCCTGCGACTTATCGGCTGTAAATAAAAATCCTTGCAATTTCCTAAAAATGAACAGTTACCTTCGTATCTTGATTCGCGAGAAACTCTTTAATATTCGCAATTTGGTAGGTATCGCGTTCTGAAATTCTTCCCGAGGACACGTGCACTCGAAAGTGATCAAAGAGTCCGCGGTCAACCATAACGACATTAGTTCTGGGACGCTCTGTATATGGAAGTCTGTGAGCCAGTCGTTGATTACTACTACCGCAAAGTAGGTCTCTTCGTGTTGCGTTGCGCAGGATTGCGTGCTCGATCACGTGCTGCGGCTTACGCACACGCTTGTCATGCAACGTAGCGGGGAAACAAGTTCCCGCGGTTTCAAACGCCCACGGAGACGATCAGCTGATTCCCGTCGGGGCTTTTAAATCCGTGATTAGTACGTGTGTGCGTGTTACGTACGTATGCAGAAATGTTACAATGGCTGCGCGCGTAGGTGATTATAGAGCTCGTCTTGGGTACACATTCTATTATTATAATGCAATCAAGACGGCATATGAAATACGCTTTTTCTAAAATTATTTATAATTGTAATTATAAGCAACAAAAAATTCTGGTGAAATAAATTTAAGATTCTCAAACTTTAGCCTATTTGATTGCGAGAATCCGCGCAATTTCTACCAACAATTATAGCGTATACTATTAGTAGACTATTCTATTTTAAAATTCTATTGAGTCATCTATCATTTTTTATTCATAAAACATCTGACAAGTGCTTTGTAAAATATGAGAGACCTTTGTAATCTCGACAGAGTTACATAACTGTCTGATTCGTGTGTCAATCTTTATTTTTAACTATCTATTAAGACTTTCTATTTACGAGACTATTAGGAATTTCATTTATATTTTATCAGATAAAAGTATACATTCATATATTTCTCAGAGTTGATAAACATCAAACATACAAACGTCAACTTTGACTTGATATTTCTTTTAATGAACAGATAAGATAACTCATTAGACGCGAAAAGTTTAATGTTATCATGCGCGAACAGAAAAAAGCGATTTGACGATGTCGATGCAAGGACGCTTTCAATCAACTTACTTTCTTTCTCCATATATTATTAAAAATAGAATCCTCGCACGTGTGTATGTGTGTGTGTGTGTGTCTGTATGTGTGCGAATAATCGTCTCATATGTCTACACCTCTAGATAACTTCAATACCGGCGAATGAAACGGGAAACGAAGTATTCCATTACGCCGTTCTTGTGAATATCGTATAACTGCTCGCGTAGTTTACTTTGAGTTACGCCTTTCTTTCCATTCGCGTTGTCAATTTGTCGAAGCCGCGCTACGCGGCCAGTACTCGTTCGCGCGTATGTATCTCTCCTCCGTCGTCGCACGGTACAAAGTACAATAATAGGCAGGCAGGATGTGGTTCTCGCGGGTAGAGGATACATCCTTCCCCCGACGTCGCGTCGCCTCGCGTCGCGTCGCGACGCGGCGGTAAGCGCGTCACGCGTGCATGCGTGTGTGATCGATCGTCGCGTGCTGTTGCGTCGCGCCGCGTGCGCGGTCACGTGTAGCGTCACGGGGAGAAAAACTACGATGTCATAAGAGAACTTTCAAGAATCGTACGCGTGGGACCGCGCGTGCGTTATCAAGATATGTAACACATAAATAATGGCATGTATAATGCGGCGGTACGTTGCCGTTTTCTTGTTTATAATAACTGGTAAAGAAAAAAAAAAGAAAAACTGGTAAACCGGTTACGTTATCGATGACATTTTGCCTCGAGGAGGCGTTAACTCTTTGATTTTGACATTATTATTAGTCCAGAGAGGATAATTGCATAGCGATTAAATTTATACCAATTAATGTAAAACAAATCGATTAGAGCGTTGAATATTAAAACCGCGAAGTTTCGGATGCTATTTCACGAAAGCGGTCGATCAGGATTCGTTTTGTCCGTTATTCTGTGATCACGTTTGCATTCGCTCAAATGGCTCACATCTACATTCACAAATTTCGCGAACTACGTTAAATCATATCTTGTGATATTCGCGGCTCGAAATCATCACCGCACTTTCCTGTTGAGTTTGACCTCCTTCGCGTTTGATTAACCGCAACGAGTTTATCTTCCTTTAAAGGAGGAAAACGTCTATCACTTTACAAACAATGTTCAAATCATATTGGTTTAAGAGAGACTGAAAATTATTAGTTGTTCTACTTTTTTTTATACAATTAATCTTTGTGCCATGAAAAATTGAAATAGAATATAAAGAGAATCAAAGGAAAGTAATTTATTTATTTTATTCATATTATTATATATGTATAATTTCATACTTACGAGCTAATTGCGTAATTATCATAATTACACATTATTAATATTACTCAGTTTATAATATTAATAATTTCTTATCCAAAGAGAATCTCTTTTTCGGTTCTGGTTAATTATTATCATAGAATGTAAAATGTAATTGTTTATGCTACTCGCTTCTTTCATTTTGGATGATTTATATGAGATGATCATCAAGAGTGTACTTCGTACGAATTCGTGCCTTAAGAAACGTCGAGGGTGCGGTGGTGACACCGAGGACGTAAATCAGACGAAACTGTACCGCGGAATTAAAGGACTCTCCACCGGCCTGCGTCCTTAATGAATGTACCGCCGCCACTAATTAGACGTCCTTAGTGCCGTGCGCGTCGCTTTATACCAGGGGGAAAGAGAACGAAGAGGAAGTGTCGTCGTAACCGCTATTCATAAGCGATTTAGATTGCGAATTACGAGTTGAAGAAGCTACACCATTATCGATAAGAATTAAGGAATATTAATGCGAGAAGTTATTGACTGCTTGATGTATTTCTCATTGAAATTTTCTAAATTGAAGTTGCCAGAAAGTTTATTCGACAGAACAATATGGTTAAATCGGTTAGATTGATTTATATTACAATTTCATAGTTATTTTTTTTTCTTTCTCTCGTAGATCAATTCCTTTTCGTTTTAGTCATAGGAAGAGTGTTATAAAAATACTGTGAACACACTTTGTATTTTTCACACACGCTTTAAAAACTCATGAGTAGTGACCCTAGTGTTTACTCGAACATATTGTTTCCTCGAAGGACAAACAGACATATTTGTGAAAGTAAATATCTAAACTTTGAGAGAGCGGCTCATAGTATCCAGACGTACATCGGTTTCTCGTCTATCACACTGCCATTCGACCGATCGGTCAATCACTGTAGTCAAACGTCAACGTAACAGGTTGCACCGTTGAACATCGTTTGAGGGCTGGTTCGTAGTTACCTCCAGCTCGACTGGTTCCCTTCAGGGGTCGAGAGTGGATACGGACTGCGAGCAGACAGTCGGGGTAGAGTAATTTCTGTCTACGAGGGTCGCTGGGAAACGGTAGTTGCCCCCCCCTCCTTCTCTTCTCCTCTCTCTCTCTCTTTCTTTCTCTCTTGCTACCCTTTCCTTATCCGGGAGGAATCTGTATGAAAAGCTACCACCCCAAACGGGCCTTCCGCTCTTCGTCCCTCGTCGGCCACTATTCTGCCTTCGAAGACCGATTATGGATAATTATCCGCAACCTATTACGCGCTAAAATCTTGTCACTACGATTATCGGCAGAGCGTGAAGAAGCTGCCTTCTGTGCGATGCCGTGACGTTGAATAGAGCACTCGACGCTTACCGTCGCCTTCGACTATCGACGTCGGGGCTTAGTACTTGACGTACTGAATCTTTGCTGTACCGCGAAATCTTGTTAGAACTGTCACTGGAAATATCGATAAAAATATTTATTATTATCTTTAAGGGAATTGTTATATTCGGCGGTGAGCAGTTACACTTGCAGCGGTTAATACTTTGTCAAGTATAGTTAACAATGAAGATCAATATATGTTGAGGCAAAACTGACTTTCTTTTAAATATAAAAAATGAAGAGATATGGAAGGGAAAAAATTTGATTTGAAACTTTTGAACTTTTGCGATTCTGAAATTCTTGAATTTGGAATAGCACTCGCAACTTTGGGCTTTCAAGATCTTAGACACGTCGAGACTTTTAAATCTAAAAGAATCTTAAGATTTTAGAATTTTGACATTTTTAAATATCACGTATTAAAAACTTAAAATTTCAGAACTTTGAGAGCTTCGAGACTTGAAGAAATTCCAGGAATATTTCGTTTTAGATTTCAAAATTGTAAAATCTAAGATTTACAGTATTTACAGTAAAAGACTTTAAATTTCTGATTTTCGCAATTACTTTGTAATCGTATACATATTTTACAGTATCAGCTGTATATTGTCAATATATAATCACGTCTAGTACATGCGCTGCGCGCAAGTATTAGTTGAGAGGAATGTATAGGCAAATGGTGTAGTATATCTGCCGCGTTGCGTTGTACTTTCTGTCGCAGTGCAGCCGCAAGGGTATCATAAGCCGAAGAAAGTCTAGTTATCCATCTAGACAGCTGCTTTACAATCCGCAATGTAGGGCATCTAGTTAGCGCGAATCGGTGCGGCATTATTTCTATGCGAAGTCGTGGCAACCAGAATATTATATTCGCCGCAGAATAATGCCATCCATCAAAATACCGATGCCTAGGATAATTGATGCCATCGGAACGGCGACGCCAGTCACGCTAGACAGCGCATGGCGTAAAATTGAATATCGATTAGATGTTCGGAGGGGGTTCGAAATGGGGCTTGCTAAAGTTATTAATTCCCCTCGCAGGCAAAATCTTTCGATTAAATAGCAGCAACATCCGGCTTGCAATGTAAATACGCAATTAGCTAGTCTCTCTACTCCTAATTAATTTTTTTTATTTTCGATTAAGTTAACAATGTCGTGCGTAAGGTGTATGTTTCGAGAATTCCAAGCTGTCGATATTTTCAGGATCTCGAGATTTCAAGATTTTTTTCAGGGCGTTGAAATTCTTTTAACAGTGACGCGATCAAAGATTTTAAAGTTTCAATGATTAATAGCGCTAATAACTTGAAATTTCTTACGAAGTTTTGAGATTTTGAAAATTTGAAATTCTAGATTTTCGTACACTGAAATATGTTAAATCTTGACACATTGATATGTTGCTTGTAGAAGTTCTGCTAGACGCTGATATTTTATGATATTAAGTTTTATTTTTGATACTTCAGAAACTTTAATATATATAATATATTAAACAATATATATGGTACTCGCACAAATGATATATTATCCATATACGTATACGCAAGTTAAAATTATTACTATTGTCTGCACACATTTTATTCTATTTTATTTATCATTTTATTGTGGAATAACAAACTGAACGTAAACACATCTTCGTGCAAATCCGTTTTCGTGCAATCAGCTGTAACTTATTAAGTTTGTTGAAATTTCCGGTGGCAGTTTCATCATAGTTTTTGCAAGTATTTATACTTGTCGCGTCTCCTTATACGCCGCTGGTCCAATAGTAAGGCGATTTTATTTTTACTCCTCTTCGCCCTCTCGTCTCCTTTGCAGCAGGATCCGTTTCCGTCTATGGAAGAGCGAAGAGGAAACGACTGCTTCGCTCTCTCTCGATCGATATCTTAAGAGAGAATGGACGGACACGTTGCGCCACCCTCGAGGGTGGAAACCTTTACGTAAGCGCGCGACATGAAATCGGAAAATGAAACTCGCATCGACCTTTGATCCTTTCGTGCCACGTCGAGAGAAGGATGACGTTCGGACACGCCAGAGTTTCCTATGTAACTTTTTAGGCACGGAAAGCATTGAAGAAGGCTGTCTCTTATTATGTCTAGAAGTTCGAAATGCGAAAGGAACGCGGATTTAAACAATTAAACTTTGAATTACGTTGGAAAGAAAAAAAAGACAATTATATCTATAATGTAAAGAAATAGTTGCATTACTTTATTTTTCGTATGGGATACTTTTCCAATATATTTTTCTTTAATCTTGATTTGATTTAATGATAAAAATTTATACATAATAATTAAGAAATATACATAGTTTATTTAAAAAATTAGTCGAGCGGAACTTTACAACAAAACTTCAATTCGAGAATTTGCTCCTAACAGCTGCTGTTAAAGTTGTGTATAAAAATATACATGCAGAGAAAAAAATGCAATAATATTGCGTTTGTAAAACATCGCTGTGCGTAATTAAAGTTGCAGGTGAAACTTTTTCGCATCAACTTCTCGCGCTCGATTCTCAGCTATCGAATTACACGCATTACGAAGCACGTATTTGCCACGAGCAAATACCCGAGCCTACGTCATTTTACGGCGTTATAGAACGGCGTTCTTTTAAAGAAACGATAGATGATACGAATTACGAAGATAAATGCACGACATATTTTCTCGTATAGTTTCCTTTATTTTTTTGTACTTCTTTTACGTGATCGTTGCAAACGTTGTAAATGAAAATTGTCCAATTTGCTCTTGCTGATCCTGTTTTTATGAAAAATACCTCTCAGTACGGGACAAAAATTGTCAGAGGAAACAGTCGCGCAAGAAGAAGAAAGCAATCCCGCACCTGAGCGCGGCGTTCTTGGCGCAAAACACTCGCGTGCTAATCGTGCGATCACCGACGCGGGCAGATGCACTTATACGTTTGATATGTGTAATAAAGGGAGACATGCTGAAATTACTGCGGCTGGAAAGTCGGCCGCCGCGAAAGGCCGCGGAAATTGGGAGCGTGTTGTGTAATACCGCCGGGCTTACATGTGTTTCCCTGGCTTAGGGCAAGGCCGTACGTATAATAACGACGTGAGATAAATCACGCGAGGGTTGCGTACGAAGATCTCCGTGAAGTCGGAACGTTGCTCATAATATCGCATACAAAGTCGCGGCAAATCCTGATTAATCTTTTCGAAACCGAATATTAGTGCGATACTGCGTCGGACGTATCGGACGTATCGGACAATATTTGATTTTGAGTCTAACGCTAAATGTGTAATTGCATATTCATTATCAGTCAACGAATATTAAAGGCGAAATTTATTTAATTTAATTAGCGTGGAACATACGTGTAAAATTACAATAAGTATTCAAAGTGTATCTGTCGGCGTATTCGTAAAAAAAAAATTGATACATATACATGTATAAAAGTAAAAATAACAACTGTCGTCGTTGTGATAATTTATTTTTATAAACTATTTCGTACGATACGTCAATTTCGCTGGATTCCGTTCTTTACTATAGAGCACGTAATGGCCGAAGGCATGCAGGAAATATTCGCTTTTATTGAAATATACAGTAATCCACAAACATAGATGTTCGTAGAATATTTTCTATCCCACTGCGCTACATCGCGCTGCTTGCATTTGATGAACAATGTAGAAAAAGAATTCCAGCAGAAATCTGTATGTTGTTTAGAACGGCAGAGAATTTAAAATATAGAGATTAACATATCACATAGGTTTGCATACATTTACATGTACTATCGTCAACTACGTTATTTACATTTTGTTCTCGCACATAAGCTCGCATTTATAATAACTATATAACGGCTCCTACTATTTATGGGAATTTATTTATACTCCTCTTTATTTCTGCGCGTACGTTGCGCAATATTGCTATTAACGCAGGCCTCGCTGATATCAGCGTGTCGTGCGCTCGGAAATCAGAAAGCGTAACGACGGCGACGTCACGGTGCGTCGCGCCGCGGCGCGCCGCGCCGCGCGGTCAGATTAACGAAAACCGATGCAGAATGACCGACCGTTTCTTGGTCGTGCTGCGATGTGAGAAGATCGTGTATATTTAGAACGCCGCGGGCCTTTACTTCGCGAAATCTTCGAGACGCTTCCGCGACCGGAGACAAATCGTCGGCGCTAGTCACGTCGACGTCGGCGTTTGAAAGAGAAGAACTGCTGATCGCGACAGTTAGCAGAGGGCGGCCTGTCGGAGTTCTCCCATAAATAAAATGTCTATTTTAAAAACGACGCATCTCATATTTCAAAAATCCTATTCGAATGGATGTACTACACAGTTTAGAACAGTAGGATGTTACAGAACTCAAGAAGCGCAATCTATTTTGGCAAAAACCGTGCAATAAATTAATTCAGAATTCATAAATTCAGAAAATACGGTGACTTTAGATTGAATTTTAATAAATACTAATTGTACGTTGTAATACATCTTGCTGATGTATTGCAACGTACTTAAATAATTTATTGCTTTGACCGAAACGATTTATTAGAATTTAGCAAATAGGTATTAAATTTTTGTTTGGCCAGTCTGGAAAGATGAAATCTATGAACTTTTATTTGTCAACATCAAATCAGCTATCAAACCAAGTGCACTTATTTTCGATGTGTTGGTCGCTCATTACCATATCGACTTTATCTCAAAACTTGAAATTTATTCCAACGCGGTCTCGTTAATGGCATCAGAAATTCACGAATTTGAAATTATTCGGTTTCTATAGTGTTTGCAATCGCAATAGCGCCAATCCCTACAGTGGAAATAGCCGATGGTGTGACTAAAGTTTAATTGACGTCGGGATTTGCATTCGCTCGTTGTTCGATTCGCGAGCTTACATTGGCGCGCTGATAAAAATTCAGACCGGCCCATTGTATTCAAATTCCTGCGCGGTAACCTCGCCGGCTGGTATTCTCGTCCTGGTACACTTGTAAAACGAGCATGTAAAAAGGAGCGCGACGACATCCACGATCGTACTTTCGCGAGCAGGCTCAACCGATCTAAATACAGTTTTACTTTTCGTAGCGTCGTCTTTTGAAACGACTTGAAATTCTACGTCGATCAGCTCTACTTTTAGAATAGATCTGATTTTCGAAGAACAGTTTAGACGATCATTACCATTTGTTAATACCTTTGTCTTTCTCTCTAGATCAGTATCACTGAAATCTCAAATATTTCAGTTCTTAAACGATTCTTGTACAACTGTCACCATAATCAAATTTCCTACTGTTGAAATAACCCGAATTTTCTCAATTTTATATTATTTTACACAAGTAGTATATAAAAATATATTATTTTTATCGCAACTGTTTTACTTAACGTTTCTTGAATATCAAAACTTTAATGCAGAACTTAACATTATAATAGATTGCCATAGTATTTATCAGATTTATAAAGGATACTGCGTGTTCCTTTTCGGCGTCTGAAAATCTCATTTAATTTAAAAAAATATCGCTGTCACTTATACGCGGTTCGATTAACATACGTTCGTCACAACCTACATCACATTCGCTGTATTCTTTGAGGATACAAAGTCCTTAGCTTCGTCACGGATATCCCTGTGGACTGTGTTAACCCTGACCTTCGGTCTTGTTACTTGCGAGCAGAAGGGAGAAATCGGAGGTGAAGGGCGGGAAGGGCGGAGAGGGGG
>VBVQ01006183.1:0-10120 GCA_011636635.1 Tetramorium simillimum | reverse complement strand
GGGGAGGGGCGCGAGAGGGAGAAAGAAAAATCGAGGAAAGAGATGATTGAGAACCACTTGTAGGAGGACAGCTGCGCTCTGCGAGCGCATCTGCTGTCGGTTGCGCGGGCACGCGCGCTTACATATACTTGCGTGCCCACGCCGGTGCGTGCGTGCGTGCGTGCGCGCGAGCGCGAGCGCATACGAGCGACCGTCTCTTCCTTCTTCCCTCCCTCCCCTCTGCCGTCCTCGCCACCTTCTTTTCGCCGCTCTTTTTCTCATCGTATTTCCATGCTCCCTTTCTGCTTTCCTTCCTCCTTCGATCGGCCGCGCGAGATCTCCTTTCCTTTTCTCTCTCTCCCTCTTCCCGTCGCCTTTCTTCCTCTCTCTCCTCAAAGGATGTCGTATTCTTCCTGGACACAATCGCGCTAACGCGAGTCTGCGAGAGTCCCGTCGTGTTTCGTCGTAATCAGCGTGCCTCGTTTCTCTTCGGGATTATCGACTTTGGCTTGTTTCTCAGAGCCTTTAATCTGTAATTAACCGCGTTATCTAGTAATGTTTGTATTTTGATATCTTCGATGCGCAAGGGAGAAATCTAATCTCGGGGAATTTTGTATGCGTTCGTACGCGTCCGAGAAAATTCCGCGCGAGGTGCATCACACACGTGTCGGGTTTTCCGCGTCGACTTGTCCGTCTTTTCTTTCCCCCCGTGGAGTATTTTGAAATTATATAACTATATCGGTGCCGCATTATGCTCGTATGAGCCATAGTCTATTTTATTCTATTGACCTTACATGGAAGTGAAGTGGCTTACGCCCTGAAACGTCACATAAACTATTCCCCATTCTATTCCGCGCCATTCTGCTACTAAACTGCGTCCCAAATCGTCATCCGCTTCTTCCTCCGCGCGCTCTTTCCACCCCTCATTCTACCCCCTTCCCCGCTTCTCTTCCCTAAGGCTCCGGAAAGGTTGACCGCTCCAGCACAGTTTCCGCATATATACCCTTCGTTATATTCCACGCTCCACGTGTATCACCCCATGTATTCGAAAGTTGACCGAGCCCGTTCCTTTAGCATCCCTCTTACCGGAGGAACTGGTACCTCGTCCATCCAGAACGAAGAAAGATCCGGGGACGTACATAAACCGTTGTTGTACTATCTTTTTCCCCTTATTCGTGTAGCACCCTTCGATATACGGGGAGACTCATAACTAGCTTACGAAGTTCAAGGGCACAGCGCTCATCTGAATCCACACATGGGAGAATATCATCATTTTAAATCTGCCAATGGTACATGGGTTTAACGAAACTCGATATTTATAAAACAGAATTCGTTTCGGCAAAATTTTAAACCTATTTTTAGCCGAAGTGAGTAAAAAGTCTCGACGAACGAGAGACAAGTTCGAGTTTCACTTTCTTCAGATTCTTCTGCCTACAATTTTGTTTAATTCTGAGATTTACTGTTAGTTTAGACTTGAAAGGCAACCATAAATATTGTATTTCTTTAATAGTTCCAGATTTACTGTCATCTTTGAGTACTGAAATTCAGTAGCTTCTTTTACTTTTATTTCTACTTCAGCAGGGGGTCTTTAAAAAATAATGTATATACAGAATATTGAGTTTGAAATATCGTTATTAAAATTCACTGAGAACCTGGATGGCATTTAAAATATTTAAGACAATCCATGATAAAACATTTACAAAGAAAATTTAAAATATTCACCCATTAGCAGATATTGCCATTTTATAATTTTTATAATTTTAAAATTCATGTTAATAATAAATCGATTCATTTTCATTTTTAACGGTTAAATATTCTGAGATAATTAAGCTGAAGTTTAGAAGTGAGCGAACATTGTGGTTTTAAGAATTTCATAAATACGAAACTCGACTGAATTTCTCTTGGTCGTAACATTGAGAATCCTAAATAATCGTATGCCTCTTAACCGTGTCTGAAATTTTTTAGGTTGTAAAACGATTGAACATCCGGGTAGAATCTAGCAACGGAGCTTAGGTTTGAGGCTTAAAATACCAATGACCATCTTTTCTCTAAAAAAAAAAAACTATTTTCCCTTTTCCGCCCGTTCGTTCCGTCGATTGCGAATCTCATACCATACCTGGCTCTGGTGTGACGCGGCTTATACAGGATTTTGTTCATCGTGCCCGTCGGCGGTGCGGTGCGGTGCGGCAATGGAGCTGCAGCTTGCCAGCCAGCCGGTACACATAACACCGGTACCTCCAAAAATTTCCTTTGTCGTCCCTATTGTTCGTCGGCTTTTCATCGTACGATGGTCACAGCACTGTGCTTCCGAGAAAATTTCAGATTTTCGGGCCTGTCGTTCTCTTTATATATCCTCTTTGCTCCTGTCCTCAATCCGTCTTCTCTATTTCGCTCCGATTTCCCCCGAGAATTCCCGTTGCCTGTAACTTCCGTTGTTTCTCCGCAAACTCAAATCGAATCACGGGCAAAAATGATACAGTATTGGCAGTTTTCGATCCTTCGATCTTCAAAAACGAAGAGAAATCTAGAGAGCCCTTTCGGGCTCTCGCAATTACGGAAGGGGTGAAATATTTGTTTGAAACGAATCTCCTTTTTCTCCATCTGATTCTTATTTGAAAATATTCGCATTAATTTATATATTAAATATGTTATTAAATATAAAACATCTCAAATATAACAGTCTTGTCTCCTATCATTCTTTAATCAATTCTTCTAAAATCATAACTTATTTAATATACAGCCATTGACAAAATTATTTAACCCTTGATAATTCGAAAATAAGAAAGCACAGAGAAATTTTATCAAAGAAAAGAATTGTAGAGAAAACTTCATTTTTTCACATAGAATAGTTGAAAAGTTTTTCAGATTTTTTCTAAACTATATTTATAATAATTAAAGGAACACTTGATACTTCTTCAAAAATAAGCAAAATTTAAGCAATTGTAACTTTGTCAAAAGTTTTCGAAATTCAAATTAAAAACAGGATTTTAAAGCTTAAAGTTTTCACTTTCGAACAATTTGTGAGATATTTAAGTTCTTAAAATTTTTGCTAATTTTTACATACCAAAAATAACAAGTTGGACAAGACGACAAATTTTCTTGTCACTTTCAGGCATGTCACAAAAAACAATTTGAGAAAATGTTCAACTATTTTGTGTGAAAGATTGAAGTTTTCTCTACAGTTCTTCTCTCTGATAACATTTCTCTATGTTTTCTTATTTCTGAGTTATCAAGGATTAAAAAAAATGGTTAAAATAGACCTTTTCACATTTTAATTGCTCATAACGCCATTAAAAATTATCGTATGCAAAATATATTTGTTAGCACGAATATCTTGCGTTACCTTCTCTGTCTCTTTATATGTATATTTAACACGTTATTTATCCAAAATTCATTTACTATACCTATACAATATATATTTTTGTGCTTCTTAATACTTCTTTATGCATATAAGAAATAATTAACAAATCTGCATCTTAATATGAAAAAAATAAGAAGAAATCAAAAATTTCCAAGTAAAGCTCCAAGTTTCAAAGTTCCAAACATTTCAAAATCTGTAAATTAGAGACTTCTAGTCCAAATTCTAAAAATAAAAGCTCAAGACCGCATTTTTTGCCGAGTGACCATCGATGACCAGAGAGACAATTATGAAAAGAGCCTGGAATATGAGCATGAAAATCTAACACTCCTTTTTCTTCGGAAAGACCCATCGTGGTCAAGCATGACATTCTACTTTTTTGCACTATTGTAAACGAAAATATTCGATGCCGCTTAAAACAGTTATTTCTTTCATCTTTCAAGCCCCATCCTTTTCGTTCATTTGTTAGTTTTAACTGTCAGCTACTTATAGGGTCGCAAATGCCTTAACACATGATCATTTTACACGCATATTTGAGGATTATATTTGAGAAGCGAATTTAAATATTTGCGAAATTCACTCATTCGGTCTGTTGATTATTCAATGATAATAATTTAAAAAAAAACATCTCTTTATAATTTAATATAATATTTCTTATAATAATAAATAATTGTTGAATTATTACAGGATATAGCTTTTCCAACAACAAGCATTACAATTCGTTACGTTGTTGGACATTATGACTGTTGATTTATTATTAGATTTATATTCTTCTTCTTCTACTCCTTCTTTAGATATTCGTTTCTTTTGAAATCCTAAAGCTTTCTTCTTCCTTCAATCTCTAAACTTTGCGGTCTTTCCGGCCTGTTCGAACTCTCCCGGTGGCAAAGCATTATTAATGGAAGGTCAATATATTTTCAGAAATATTCCTGATTGTTTTCTTCTAACTGCGACAATAAGTCGAAAAAGGGAATACTTTTAAAAAACTGTGTAAAAAACACAACATATTTCTATTTGTGATCAGGATTTATTAAAGAATCGCCAAAGTATTAAGCGACTGTATACTTTTATTGAAAATCGACGTTATAATTTCGGAATTTTTGAAACGCTCATAAAACAACATCGAGAGATATCGAGGAAAAATATTTGAAAATTTGAAAAAATATTAAATGTTATTTTATCGCACAGATTATTTCAATTTATGTGAGAGTTTGTTACGTCGCAAGAGTAAGTGCAAATGTATCGTAAGCGACCACCCCACATGCGTTTGAAAACCGGCGTTTGATCGATTTCAAAGTAACCGACATTCGCACAACGAAGTAACGTCGAGAGATACAGAGAGAAAATATTGGGGAGGAAGGACGGAAGGGAGGGAGGGGGTCGAAGTTTGGTCAATGTCAACACCTGCCGAATGTTGCCGGCGCGTGCCTGTTTCTGTTTGCGCGCTCGATTACTGTAATCATGACATCGGAATATTTTTCGAGTGAAAGTACAATCTAACAATAAGTTTGGTTTAAGAAGATGACACCCAGTTGAAATTCTCATGAAAATTTACGCGAAGGCCAAATTATAACGTTAAAAAAATAACATAAAAATTATATCTATAGACAAGAAATCGTCAATGTACAAGATGTCTTTAAATTGATTAAAAAAGAGATAGGGAAAGAGGAAAAGAGGCGATGCCTCACATTGAGATAAAAATATAGTTACTTTTGACCTCAAACATCATTTTATAATATTTCTAACACGAAATATAATTAACTTAACTATATACATCATTATATTAACCATAATTATCGTTAGAAATATTATAAAATTGTGGCTGAGGCTAAAAGTAACTATATTATTCTCTCAGTGCGTAAAGAGACGACAAAAGGTTGGAATTTTTTTCGAAATTTTCTTCGAAAGGTTGATTTTCAGGACAATTCACTCGGCACATGAGCGATATCGCGTTATCTAACGGATCGTTAATGAAGGACGACCGTCAATTACATACTCTCTTATAGGAATAATCGCGCTGGGAAATATCGTGGCGCCAGGATATACCGGTCGCGAAGCCTGCAATTTCGCGAGCTTATCGCTTTATAAGCGCACTCGGAAATCTCTCGAGGGGCACGCAAGACCCCGCGGTGTGTGCCGGTACCGGCGGTAACGTCGGTAGACCGTATGGACCTTTGCGCGGTAGGCAGGGGCCCAGATGGCAAGCGCCCGGTACCCTTGCAGTTTTTGACGGCCGGTCCCGGACACGACGGCCGCGCGCAGCTCCTCGCTGCCACCTGCTGCAACGCGTAAATCAGCTCCGGCTCGTTAAACGCCACGATTTTCGACAGATACGAGCGCACGTCTGACGACAGATCCTCCTCGATCGCGCGATTCAATTATTCGGCTCGCCTACCGCGATCGGTCCCAAAATTCCAGAACTTTTCGTCCACTCGTTCGTCTATTCTATTCCCTCACTCACACACACGCACGCACACATATACACACACATACACACATTCCTTCTCTCTTTCTCTCCACTTTATTCTCATTTAGAATTATATTTTAAAGTTCTTACGTCCGTTTCTAACTTACTTTTTATCTTCTTTTAGTTTAAAGAATTAGAAAAAATGTAATTAAAGTGTGATTAAACCGAGATTAAAGTTAATCCACATTGATAGAATGTAAAAGAATTTCTAAATATGATTCTAAATTTCTAAATTTAATTCTAAAGCTAAATGAGAATAAAAATTCTAAAAATTAGTTTGTAAATATATAATAGTTTCTAAAAATGAGAGAAATGTATAAAGTAAAATCCGAATGATTAATCTGAATGATAAACATAGATGTTATAGAGGCGTACTTATAAATTTAAAAATTATATTTCTACAGTTGTATAAAATTTTGAAATTATCTTCATAAATTCAAATGTAACGAACAGCTGAAACCGACCAGTAAACAATATTGATACCGACAGTGTGTCCTTCCCGTCGTCCTAATACAATAATAAATAAATACGACGGAACACAAAGATTATAGGTCAGGAATGATTATCACGCTCGCCCGGGACTTATTCACCTTCCGAGGGCGTGCCTACTTCGCTCTAGAAAAATCCCTCTTCTCCTCTCAAGAGCAGGACGTGTTTTCTATATCCTCGCGTCCGATCGATCGCGCGCGGATCGTTTCTCACGCTATGATTTTTTCCCTTCCGCCGTGTCGCGTAACTCGTATTTCCACGTGCACACGCACGGCGAGCAAGGGGGATGGAAAGAGAGAGAATGTGAATCTCGCAGGCACGAGGAGACGTGCATTACGACTGAAGAGAGAGAAGGAGAGAGAAAATCGGGAGTATTGAGTTGCAACGGAGAGAGCATTTAGAAACGATCGCTTGCGCGCGCGCACGGCCATGCGATGTTACAGTTCGGTACGGGTTTCAAAAGATCTTTGTTCGAGCATCGGAACGCGCGAGGAAGTGGGCCTGTGCGCGCGGGCGCGTGTGTGCGTGCGTGAGAGCGCGAGCGCGCACGCTGCCGGAAGTCGGAACGTGCATCATAATGCCTCTGGGTGCGCCGCCCGCCCGTCCGCTCGCTCGCCGGCTATTTCTCGCTTCACTGGCAAATAAAAACAATATAACGATCTCTCGAATTCGCGATTCGGCACCGGTTTTCATCAAAGAGTCGCGGCAGCCGCTTTCCCATTGCGAATTCGACCGTCGCGAGATTCGACCGTTTTCCGCCGATTTTCGAATCGAAATGTGCCCAGTGCAGTTTTGCCGTGTTTTCCCGACGAAAATCCAAATCGATGAAACACGGGCTCTACTTTACCGACAGAGAAGCAGCGCTCTACTTTACCGGTCAAAGACGTGTTCGAAAGGTAGCGACACCGATCAGACGCAGGTAAGTAATTTGGTTGATCGTCCATCGATATCGGATGTTTTTTACCTTTTGACCCACCGCAGATTTGAATGATTCCTTTAATTCAATGATGTCATTGTCAGGTTATATTCACCGCATTACGAGAAAGCATGTGGGATGTAGCAGGATGTCGAGTGACACGTTAGAACCTTTCACTTTTAGAAGACACGAGTTTCTTCTTACGGTGTCGCGATGACAGGACCGGAAAATCCTTCCTTGTACTTTATGATTATGGAGCAGAGCTGAGGAACGTATAACAATATGTTTTTATTATGTAATTTGATAAAAGGTACCAATCAAATTCACAAGGACACTCGTTGCTTTTGAAATTAAATTACGGCGAGTAATCTACTTCCTGAATCGTTGGAAATTCCCAACGATTTGCGTAATAGTCTGTCGTGGACCGAGTGTGTAGACACGAGCTGTCTATAAATATAGAGAAAATTATAAAGTTAATCAAAATTTATACAATTTTGAAGATAGCGTAATATTGTATTTTACAAAAAAAAAAACATGAATGAAATCAAGGATAATACTGTAAGGGTGGTGTTTATATCCTTGCTGCTGGATCTCCTAGCGTTTACAATGATACTGCCACTACTGCCAGCCCTGTTGGACCATTACAAAGAAATAGAAAAGGGACATGGATTATATTCAACTATTTTGCACCATATGAAGAGCATACAAATATTCTTTGACGCCCCAGATAAAGTCAGCACAGTTCTTTATGGAGGTTGGTACTTATACTTTTATTTAAAAAAATAAATCTCACATCTTATATCTCTTTACAATTGTATTCTACTCCACAGGTTTTCTGGGCTCTATGTATTCCTTCCTGCAGTTCCTGGGATCGCCTATCATAGGAGCATTATCAGATATTTATGGACGAAAACCATTAATGTTACTTTGTTTGATCGGCATTTCATTCTCTTATTTCTTGTGGGCCTTGTCCACAAATTTTGGTATATTTGTACTGG
Source organism: Tetramorium simillimum (assembly GCA_011636635.1). NCBI lineage: Eukaryota > Metazoa > Arthropoda > Insecta > Hymenoptera > Formicidae > Tetramorium > Tetramorium simillimum. The sequence goes on along the minus strand of VBVQ01006183.1, from coordinate 1,913 downwards.
CCAGATTTGTGGGTGGTATCAGTAAAGGAAACATTAGTCTATCAATGGCTATTATCAGTGATGTCACATCTCCGAAAACAAGAGGAAAGGCAATGGTAAAGAAACAGATGAGCAAACATCTAATATATAAATGAATTGTATTCATATATAATATAGATGCCACTTAATACTAAATTGCGTTATCTTTTGGTTTTTTAGGCACTTGTGGGGATAGCTTTCTCTATTGGCTTTGTCGTGGGACCAATGATAGGGGCATTTTTTGCCTGGCTCTCCAGTGGTAATAGGGAAGGCACATGGTATGTGATACCAGCTTTATTTGCGCTCTTCCTCGCCTTGAGTGACTTATTTTTCGTTGCTTATTACCTGAAGGAGAGTCTGTCGTTGAAACATAGAGCGGCTACCTTAGCAAAAGGATTATCGGGAGCAATGTCCTACATTAATCCTGTTGATCTCTTCCAATTTAATGGAGTGTTGAACTTAACTCGGCAAGGTATTCTAAAACATAGAGAATATTAAAAATTGATTCTTGTAATTTCAAGCAATAATATTATTGTTATCAGTACCTTTGTAACTTATATATCATCATATTTGTAACATATAATAAATTACTCTAATTGTAAAATTATTAATATATATAACATTGTAACATAAACAGTATAAAAATCCTGTAAACTTTAACACGCAGACTTTGTTTTCAGATCAACAAGATTTGAAGATATTAGGTCGAGCATATTTTATATATCTTTTTATATACAGTGGTTTGGAATTTACTCTGACATTTTTGACGCATCACACGTTTGGATTTACTAGCATGCAACAGGGTTGGATGTTTCTCGGGATTGGACTGATAATGGCAATTTTGCAGGGCGGTTGGGTGCGTCATATACCTCCGAATAGAACAAAAACTATCAGCGAACTGGTAATCTTTATTCGCATCAATTTTATACATTTTCGTTATTAAATGACATTCTTTAATGATATATATATATTTTTTAAATTCTTTTAGGGTTTATGGCTGATAATTCCCGCATTTATATGCATCGGGATCGCTACCAATGTACAGATGTTGTGTATTGGAATTTTTCTTTTTGCAGTTTGTGAGCATTATATTTGTTTATTTATTATTAAGATACAAGTTAAATGTATATTTGTACTCTGAACATGATACATGCTTTAATAAAAAGCAGTAAAAATTGCATCTTATCTATTACAGCTACTGCGATGGTTGTCACATGTATGATGACTCTGGTAACGCGTATTGGACCTGAACATCAAAAGGGTGTGATCACCGGTATTTTCCGTTCTCTGGGTGCACTGGCTCGCGCCTGCGGACCCGTCATCGCCTCTACAGGTGAATCCGAGCGAATTAAACTGACGTAAAGGCTTTTACTTTATTAATTTCATTTTTTTAAACACACGCATTTCTATTTTAGCATTTTGGTGCATCGGCAGTGCCACAACATATTTGACTGGGGCTCTACTACTCACGCTACCGCCGCTGATTTTGCACAGCATGCGTACTTTGTAACATTTAGCATTGTCACATGTTAAGCCGTCCTCTGCCTTTTTTAAAGGATATACTATAAATTTTAAACAGTATTTTTATACCTTTTTATACTGTTTTATTATTGTTTTATATTAATTCTTTTAAGAAATAACTAAATATTCTATATATTACGTTTAATATCTTAGTGATATATATTATTAATAGAGATTATATTTAATAAAGAAATTGTTATATAAAATGATATCAAGAAAGTAACAATTTCATTATCAAATGGATCTATTAATAGATCTATCTAGACATCACATTTGTTATTTATATCTAGCTTATCACACACTTAAGGCCTATAGGCCAGATGCAAATATATATATATATATATATGTGTGTGTGTGTGTGTGTGTGTGTATAC
>VBVQ01006182.1:0-10126 GCA_011636635.1 Tetramorium simillimum | reverse complement strand
AGGAATTCTAGTTATTATAAATTATAAAGTATTGAGTTTTATTATAATAATTAGAATTTCTACTATAATAACTAGAATATTTGATTAAATCCTACGATTTTCTGATTCGTTTGTTTTTAACCAGAATTTCTTTTCAGTGTAATAATTGTAATTCAATTTAAAAATTATTTTCTTAGCCTACACTAATAGTAATAAGAATTACTTGTCCACATTGTTTAAAATTATTATTAAAATTAATTATTAAAATATTTACTATACTTGATATAATAGTTTTTATATTGTAACGAATAATCGTATTAAAAAACTTTTCTATTATATACATATATTATACCAGTATTTTGATATTTAATAATAGATAAATTCACAGAGAATAGTTCTTTTTGATAATGCCGACAGCTAATAAACTAAGCCCTGTTACAAATATCCTTACTTAAATAAATTTCCGGATGATTTCAGGCCTCATCTATTACACATTGATAATTAGCAGCTCCGAAATTACGAGGTGAGGGTCCGTCGAAGCCGGATGAGTTATAGTTCCATCTGTGACGCTTCTCCGGAAAGAATCGGGAAAACGGCGTTTCTAGTTCCCACGGTTGTAATTAATATCCCCATTCGTTAATAATTGCATCTTGCACATTAAAGCTTTTCATGTGTAGTATCACACGTGTTAAAATATTTAATCTGTATTTTATAATTACATTCGCAATATATATAAGTATATAAATAACTCTTTCAAAAAAAATTTAGTCCAAATTTTATCTCAAATAATTTGAAAAATAATTAATTAAAATACAATTCTGATTTGAAATACAATTATTTTTCGTATTACACGACACATAAAGTTATAAATACTAAATACATAGAATGCAATTTTGAATTTTGACGTGAATTGCAGATCCTCTGAAATGGCTTTTAGAAAAACCAAGAATCGCTTCTCTCTTTTTCCTTTGCTAATCGCATATACTTCAATCGAATGTAGCGGCCGCAGCTTGTTTCGGTATAATCCGAAATGAAAATACTGCGTCGGGACGGGTCCATTGTCCGGCAGAATTTTTGATCCTCGAGATCGAGAGATAACTAAAGGGGATCGGATTTAAATGGCAAAGCCCGCGTGGCCACGTGTACGCGCTTAAATGCGATTCCGGCGATGACGAGACGATTCGCGCAATCTCACTTCACATCGGCAATCGAATAAATATTATCCCTACGCCGCCGAAAAGATTTGCTCGTCGTTGTTTGCAAAATAAAAAGCGTACAACGTGATAAAATACGCTGAAACTTAAATTATTGCGTTTTGAATAAAATTATAATTTATTCAAAATTACTTAAAATCCATATAAAAAAAAACTAAGAGAGGAAATAATACTTATATGTTTTTTAAATATACATTCTAAACCTTTTGTATAATTCAAATTGTATTTTAGTGGAATCAAAAATTTTATGAAAGCTATTTAAGTTAAATGATAAAAAGTAAAATTACTGAAAAAATGAAACATTTTTTATTGTACTTAAAATTAATATATTATGATTTATAGTGCACTACTATATGTTTTTATGACGACATTTTCAATTATTTTCCGAGATACATTTAAAACACAGATTTTTAGAGCAATCGTAAGAGGCTCCGGATTAATCGTCCCATGGATAAAGCGATTTTTCACGGTGCATCCTAGCAGGAAGAGGCCACGACTAACACCTGGTACACGGAACATCCCATCGAAACGCACCCGTAAGTGTCTATTAATTTATACCCAGCAGGAGTGTGAAATCGATTTGTGTTCACGAATTACATCGGGGTCCACGGCGAGATGCGCATTTTAAACGATACTTTTCCGCCCGATCATTAATCTTGTGGACCAGAAAAATTATATTTTATGCACGTATATTTGACAAACAAATGATTAAAATATATTATATATAAATTTTATAGTATAAAGAAAAATATTTACAAAAACTTCTCTGAGGTAAAAGAATTGTATTCTTGTCTCGAGCCGCATTTATTTAGAAATAATTTAAAAATTCTCAATTTTGAAATTACAAAAATTTTCTCTGTGTTAAGTCCTTTGAATCTGACGCTAGCTGAAACGAAGTGGCTATAAATAATTAAATAAATAAAAAAGAAGAAATAAAAGTCTACGATTCTCACTGTGTCTCATCATTATTACTATATTTTCTGCATTATCGTATCCTGATCGTCTCTAGAACGGTTTCCTAGAATGTAGTTGGTGGAAAATAGCGACGATCACGAGTGCTGGAGTTCTCACTGTTCCCTCGCACTGACACAATGACGAGCCGTAATAACAAATCGATCGTACGGATGCCGAAGACACGCACCCGCCGCGGGAGGGTTGTCCCCCAGGAAAACTGGGGAAGGCGGTGCGTTGGAGCGTGGAGAGTGTTTTTGGGGTCTCGTGCCCCCTTTGCGCGGGGGTCGCGTGTGAGGACACCGCAGGGGGTAACATCCAGCCCTGGATATACCGGAAACGGTTAGGCGGCACCGGATACGGGAGGCGCATTATTAGACAGGTGGCTGGAACTCCGCGGGACACGAGAACTTGATGACTAGGACAAGTTCGGCCTTGTCAATGAAGTACAAAAACAAAATATAGAAAATACATGTAAAAAACGAGATATAATTATGAGTATATTATTTTAAAACACATTTGTAACTTTTAAAAAATTTATATTATTTATATTAATAGAATTTTATATTTCATCCGATTAAATTTCTAAATTTTAAATCTCTAAATTATCTCTAATTGTAAATAAAATTTAGGGTGTGGCTCGAGACAAGAATATAATATTTTTTATCTTAAATAAAATTTTGCAAATATTTTTCTCTATAAAATTGTATAATATGTATAATGCATTTTAATTGTATGTGCTTATTTGCAAAATTAATACATGATTAACATACATGAAATATAATTTTTTTGGTCCATAAGATTAATAATCGGGCGGAAAAGTATCATTATATCAAAATGCACATTGATATTTATATTATTAAACTTTTATGTTCCATTTAATTTTTTATGTAATATGTTTGTATCTTACACACATGTATCCTGATTCATCAAATGTTTTCCGGACATGTTATTCCGAATTATAAATAGGGCCCTAAATTCTGACGCGAATGATAGATCATCTGAATTGTATTTAATGAACACTACACGAAGGTGAAAGTATAGCTTTGAATCTTGGGTCATATGCGGCAAAAAAGAAATTAATTATTCGTTAGCGATCCCGTCTGATGCAGATGTTCACGGCAATCGAAATATGCCATTCGTAACATCTATCGAGATCATAGCCGAGATATCCTTATCGCCGTTTGTCAACGAGAAATATCCCGGAAAATCACGATTACACGCTACTCATTAAATGCTATTCAAAGCTCACATATATGTACGAAATGCAATATGCGCTTGACAGCATTTTATATGCTTAGCTGCCAAATAAATTTTGGCGCTTTCGCTTTATCTAGTGCAGAAGCGGAGTATTTGAATATGTGCAATGCGACCAAAGAAACAATGTTTATGCGTAATTTGTTAAACGAGATACATAGTAAAAAGAATACTTTGTTAATATACAATGACAATTAGAATGCGCAAAAGTTTGTATGGAATCAGCATATCATAATCGTACAAAACATATAGATTTAAGGTACCATTTTATATAAGAGATGCGTTTCAAAACGGTATTATAAATAATAAATGTAAGCTAACAAATAATATAGAGGCGGATGTACTAATGAAACCACTGTCAAGCGTTAACATGACTTGTATGTCAAAGAATTAGGATTAAGATGTGTTTAATGATATTTAATTAAGGAAAAGTGTTAAGTATGTAATGAAATATCTTTTAAGTTCTATTTTGTATCTGGCGCTATTCTATGCTAGTGAGATTAAAAAGCCTCCATTTTTATTTTCTCTCTCTCTCTCTCTCTCTCTCTCTCTCTCTCTCTCTGGTGAGCTGTGTTTTTGAGATAATACTTTTTACAATAAATTCCTTGTTAGGCTCTGAATCTCTGTTAATCAGTTAATAAAACCCTCAAATCCTATCACGATATTTTTTAGTTTCTTTTCCAAAAGATAATTCAAGTTTTTTAAAAACTCTTGAAGCAAATGAGCATCCAATATTTTTTTGGCATATTATAATACTTACTCGATATCACAAAGATTCCAATGCTGTACAATGTCTTGTTTTTGGACTTTTCGTTGCAATAATATTATTTATAGATTCATTACCTTGAGTAAAGCCACATTGTGATATTTTTTCAGCATTATTGGCATATCGAGAGAACAGTTTTGTCAAGAAAAAACGGAATTTAGGATCTGTGAGAGGTTTTCCATTGAATAAATTTTTATGTTTGTATTGATCTCCTAAAACAGTGAAAGAGAGCCATATTATAAAATACGATAGTTATTTTAATATTATCCTAATATTTATCAAGATGTCCCAAACTTCCATCTCATGAAAGTTTAGGAAAAGATCTTCCGATTTGTACATTTTATTTTATATTAACTGTTCCATTATACACATATTTTACAAGTACAAATAAGTAATATTTTTAATGTTTTTTTTATATGAAGTCGATACTCGTATGGTTCATTTTTGCGCGTACTTTAATCCTGCAAAAGGATTTTGTATTCTGTAAAGTCAATTTGATGATTTATAATATTATAATTTAGAATTCCGGCCTACATTATCGACCTCATGCGAGTTTGTCCGTCAGTTTAGGATCCCCTTAAGAAAACGTACAGATATCGCCACATGTAGTGAAATATATTTTTACGTTATCTAGGCAGTATGGGCCTGTCCCTGTCGTCATTTTGTTTACCTTTTCAATAAAAAAAAATTTTTTTTACGTTATCCTTGAGATATCTCTGATTATTGCCGTCATAGTAAAACTTAGAATGTATATCCCAGGTAGCACATGATGGTTTATATACGTTTCATATACATTTCCTAAACGTATTTAAAATATTAGAAACGTTTAGGAAACGTATAAAAAACCAACACGTGCTACTAGGGATCGCAGAGATATTATAAGACATACCCGAGATAATTTAAAATACTTCTCGATCGAAAACTCATGTTATAATTGATCACGAATCGATACAATACTGACACCTAACTTTCCAGCTGCTGTGCACTAGTAACAAATTTTCTTCACCCTATTTATCGAGGCAAAGGATTTACAAATGATCAAAATCGTATGAGAAAGGTGATGGAGTTTTTAATTAATGAATTGGATGAAGAGGGAATGAACGACTTTGAAAAATACAAAAATTCGACAGAAATCTTTGGTTCATGTAAACTTAAAAATCTTTTCATATAATCATACCAATAAACAAACTTTTTGGCAGGCAATTGCTCCTATACATCTAAAATTATCTTCTTTTGCGATAAAAGTTTTGCAACTTCCAGCTGCTGTGCCAAAATTAAAATCTTATCTAAAAATTTTAATGCTTTAAAAATTTAAATGCTTTAACTCCAAAAAGATTTGCAAAGTTAACGGACTTATTTTATTATTTGAACATGTAAATGAAACATTAATTTCTTGTCATAAGGCTGTAATTAGAGTTTACATATTTAAAGTTAAAAACTAATACAACTGTGTAAAGTGCAATTAATACAAAAATATGTTTTTGTGTTCTAAAAATATTTAATTTACTTTACGTTTTTATTTTTTATTTCAATTTAACTTTAAACACATTTAACTAATTTAGTTATAAATTATGATCTTAATAAGTAATTATTTTTTATAAGGCTAGAAAAAATAATATATATAATACAAGTTATTTTAAATAAGATATATTTTTAAAAAACATTGATTTTGTACAATTGATTAAATAATTATAATTTTTAGTTTTGTAATAAATGCTATGAATTTATTTAAATATGTGCATAAACATTAATCCGATTCTATTAAATCGTCATAATAATCATCAAAATATTTATTTATTTTTAAAGTAAAATCAACCAATTAGTAAATATCAACCAATTTCATAGACCGGTCAACAATAAGACAATTATGCCATTCCGAATAAACAAAAGCTCCGAAAGAAAAGAGTCGTTCAAGTTGTGCTGAAGCAGCCGGAATTTTGAGTAATTTCTGAGCAAGTAATGATAGACGAGGATAGAATAGTTCAGCTGTCATCCAAAATATTTCTGGTGATGTTATAATTCACCAGCGAAGTAAAACAAAATAATTGCACTATATTCAACGATGCTAAAAGGATTAATTAATGCCGGCAAAACCTAGTATTAATTTAATCTTCTCTTTATCATTGTTATCTTCTTACTATCGCTACGTGAGATGTCATACATTTTACGTCGTGTCTGTTCATGCAAAACAGAAGAGATATTCTAGAGATGTATGAAGAGAGAGATGATATATAAATGTCGTGATTCCTTAAAATTTTAGTACCGTGCTTTCTGGTGGTTCTCTAAGCAAGAAAATAAAGATGAAGGGTTACATCTGCGTAATTTTGTTGCTGATGAACGGCATGATTTACTCTTTTGCATATCAAGAAGGTATGTTGCATCACTCTCCAATTAGAAGATTAATGATGAAGATGCTGAAAGACATAGTTTCGTCCTGATGTTATAACACAGACATGCATAAAATATATAAGAAAAGAGATTGTACTCGTTTATGTACTATGTGCTTAATCGATATTTCAATGACAAAATTTACGGATTTTCCAATTAGGCGATTGATGATTATTCCGAAACCAATGTTTACGAAATGAAAACTTTCGAATTATATTCTTTGAATAATAGGCTTTCAGAGTTTACTTACACGAATATGTTTTTAGTTGTATGTATAATGGAGGGTCAGCTTCTTTACCGAGGACAAATAAAACAACACGAATGCATGCTGTTGCTTTGTCGGGCCGACGGTCAAGAATATATTGAAAGGTAAGTCAATGCATTGTACATAAATGTATGTCTGACTTAACGTAATTGGATGTAAGATTTAACGTATTTCAAAAGTTCTGCTCAAAGAATAAAAAAATTAAATGTCGTTTTTTATACATATATAGTTAAATGACAATTTTTAGTGGTTAACTTGTAATTAAGAAAACCTAATATACAATGAACATTCGATTTTTCTGATTTTAATGCTTTAATACAACTAATTAATCATGGGACGTAAGCGATGATAATCATATGTGATTAATCATTTAAATTAGAAAATCAATAAAGGAAAATGTGTGTTGATATTTAAACAATGAACATTAAATTTTTTCGAGTGATGCTGAAGCTTAAATTGCGAATTTTCAAATGTAAGCGTTCACAAAAAAAACTATTTATAAAAATTTAGATAAATTAGTTGCATGTAATTTTTACTTAGTGTCTTTTAGAAAAAATACGTGATTTCTGGATCATGATGTATTTGCCAATCCATCAAGTTAACAACTTTAAAATAACTTTTGAAATAAATAAGCTAAACCGCGCGCGCGCGAGAGAGAAAGAGAGAGAGAGATTTCTAATCGTAAATCTCGTGTTAGTTCATATTTTTAAATATCTTTTTCTTTTAACTGATATAGATTTAAACAATTAATAATATTTCCTATTTTGCAATGGGATTTGCATAATTTGCAAAATATTATGATTTCTATACTATTGTAAATTTTTCATCAAATCTATCTTTTATAATCTAATATTATTCTATTCTTCCTAGATGCCCTGAAATAACCGAGTGTCCGCCAGGAAAGAAAAAACTTTCTTTTGAAGTGCGTCCAAACAGGCCTTTTCCATTTTGTTGTAAAACTCCAATCTGTGAGGATTGACATTAAAAGCTATAATATATATATCCTCATGTATATGGATGTATTATATTTTTGAGATAATGAAATACAAAGTTTATCAAACCGAAACTCCAGATTCCCCTTCGTCCTTTTTATCTTTTTGTTATCGTTACGTGCGATGTCGCATGTTTGGTTTCGTGCCTGCAGAACAGAAATCAAAATATTCTCTTATTGTTAGAGAATATGTGCAGGAGAGAAAAATGATACTTATAACACTGTTGTTTTACTTTACAGTTTTTTCGATGTTGAATTCAATATGCTCAATTGTTGCAAATATCTTTTTCTTGATTGGTTGAATCGATTCCAATTGTGGAAACAAAATTATTTAGTTGTTTCTTTATTTGAAATAAACGAATTTTAATCCTATTTTCAATCACCGACACTCGTTCGTTGAGCTTCTTTATACTTTCAGAGATCTATAAAATAATTTCAAATTATTAATGTTATATTATATTATATATCTAATTTTATAATTTATTCCGTATTATTAGCATATATATAAACGATTATAGCATTATAACAAAAAATACAGACGTTCAAATCAGCTATAAAATTCATACTTGTGTATTATGTATATATTCGTGCACATGCATACGTATGCACGATTATATACAGTGTGTTTCTTAAAGACCACCTACAATTACATAGCGCGTTATTTCGTATTAAAAGTTGAGTCGAAAAATCCTGCACTATTTTTTTCGATAATGGTTAATAAAGTAATAATTTATTGAATAAAGTCTATACTATTAAACGTATGGCTCATTGACATATATCTATCTATAGAACGATACAGAGTATTAACTTTATTCCATAAGTACTGCTTTATTAACCATTATAGAAAAAAATTATTCAGGACTTTTTGATATGCAAATAACACTATGTAATTAGTTTGCGGTTTTTAAAAATCACCCTCTTTATCTCATAATTTTATTAAATTTAAAATAATAATTATGTTGTATAGAAGATGCAAAAATATTTTAAGTACTCTATATATATATATATATATATAAACTATTATATACTATATGTATACATACGTAATGCTCAAATATGTGTAACTTATATGTAGAGTTGCACAAGTTTAATAATGAAGTATTAATATTACGTTTTCTTGTAAATTTGAAAATATTTTTATACATTATATAAAAATATTTTCATATTTTCATATTTTTGTATAAATATTTACCTTATCAATAAATTTGGGGTTTTACTTATACTTCTAATAAGAAAACTTATCTCCCCATCTATCTTATCATTCATAAATTCCTTTATCTAAAACAGAATATTTTATAATTAATATAATTTTCTACGTAATATTAAAATATAATATATCGTGTGCTCTATATTTATTAATATAGTTTATCAGTTATCTTTTAAATGACTCTTCTTTCTCAATCTTTATATTAATTAGATCAATCAGTCTAAGAATATACAAATTTAGTATAATGGAAAGACAGTATATGATGTGTATATATATATATATATATATGTATAGTAATATTGTTTGTAAAGTTTACTTTATCAAGATGTACCTCAGAGTACACGTTGTTTATAATATCGATTAATCCTACATCGAAATTAATATCTCTACAGTAATTCTAAACTTTTTCTGTCTTTTTGAAACCGAATTTCATCCAAATACATATCCCATACATGTGATAAAATAGTTGCATCCTTCGATAAATCATTAAAATATGTCCATTTCTTCTATCCTGGCAAGAGTTTATTCCGTCTAAAAAGACAAGACATAAAATTTAGTTTAGAATCTTACACATATATTTGAAATATTCTTATAAAATTCTTTTTCAACCTTTGAAAGTAATTTAAATGTATGGTTAAAGAAGAATGTTGGAATATAAATTACCTAGGATTTGTTAGGTGCCACTTCAGTTTAATCAAGGCCATTGCCTTGCATTTGGAATGACCGAGAACGCATTCCCATTTTATAGCTTCTTCCCTTAAACATCTCAAAAAATAGCTGTCAGATAAATCGTTGCTGTATTCTATTTTTTGAAGAAGTGAATCCAATTGCCCAAGTATTGTCTAAATATTATAAAATTATAAATTATTTATTAATTTATTGCTTATTTATTTAGAAAAAGTCTAAGAAGCGTGCAATACGTATATTAAAAATTCTTAAAAAAAAAACAGATTCTACAAAACAAAGAAATATCGATTCCTTTCTGGATCATAATATTTTATTCGAATATATTATATATTTTATTCGGAATATTGAATATATCTTATACGGATATCTTATACAGTACTTAATATGAAAATACTCGCACATAGTGAATATAATTATTACA
>VBVQ01006181.1:0-10126 GCA_011636635.1 Tetramorium simillimum | reverse complement strand
CTATATATATATATATATATATATATATATATATATATGATTTATTGTATATGCTGTATTACAACTATAGTTGTAATAGTTATTTAATTCACAATACACAGAAAATAAATTTTATTTACGATTCAAGAAATTTCCAGATTATTTTACAATAAAAATATACTTATTATACAAATTAGATCATATCCGTTTTGATAATTTTAAGAAAGCTGTGTAACGTTACATATAGTTATTGCTATAAAAAACAGTAAATGACAATTAATTAGAATAAATAATGACATGTTGAAACTTTTGATCATTATGCCTTTGGCATATTGATTAAAGCCTTCACGTACGATATCTGACATCGTTCGACATTGAATTTCGTGTTCAGGTCGAGAAAATCCATTAGCATTCAACATCAGTATTCGAAGATGTCTGCTAATGATACTACAACAACGAACTATATATAGTGAAAAGTTATCAATCAGCGAATTGAACTGCATAGTTACTTAGATAAGGTTTCTAAATTTATCCGACTATCTTTTGTGACTTATCACCGTAATCTGTGTATTGATAGCAATTGAAGACACATGCTATGGTTAATAGGATCGATAATAACATAAGATAACGATAGCAATATGTCACGAGTATGGTTAGCCATGGAAAATCCAAAGCGTAATAATGACTACGATATTGTGTACTTGAATGATATTAATGGTGCTAAAATGATATAATCAATTAATATGACAAACATTTCGTGTGCAACATATATAAAAATTAATAAAATTAGTAAAATATTTTTATTTTATAGAGAGAAATAATAGTTGATAAGAGAAAATAAAATAAAATAATATTTAGATGAAACAAGATATTTTAAATTAGTATATTTTAAATTTACAGAGAGCAATTTAAAAATCGTTTGAAAAATATATAATATTAAACAGATATCTTGTGAACCTTGAGAAAAAAATATAAATATAATATAAATACGTTGCTATTTGAACCGCTTTGAAGCTAAATGTTGCATTTGTGGAAAATATATTAGAAAACTCCAACATTTAACGTGAAATTATTCCGACTGTTTCAAGAGTGGAATTAATTTTAACCCAATCTAATTTGCAAAAGTAATGTATAGAAATTACACAGATATATAATGTAAAGTGAACAGTAGAAATTGCAGCAAGTCGTATAAATGACGGAAAACTGTACATAATGAGAAACTATTTTCCATCGTGCGACTCATTTCTATTCCTTTACTTTGCGCATCCATTTTGATGGATTTAATATTTCGATAGAAAATTAGAAATCTTCTTTACTTTTATCCTACTGATTTATTTAGTAGCTAATATGTAAGTCCCCCTTTTTCTATCATGTGTCCTGTCTAGATTCTTTTTTTTTAATATGATTTATATTGACACCTGTAAGAAGTCGAAAGGAGCATTTATATAGTCGGCATAATGTCTGTGAATACCATGTGGAATAAACAATATGATGTTTATAATAAGACACGCTACAATGAGTTTCAACAGGTATGAAATTGTGTCTTCACTCATATCTTTTTACCTTAGAAAGCTTTTCTTATACGGATATATTTCGCAATATTTCGTACTTGATATCTTACAATTAGTATAGCTTCGAATTATTTCAATTGTGTTTATCGCTTTTGGAATTTTATTATGTTTAGTTTTAATCCACGTTATCCACGAAAAAATAAAGGAAAGATACATGCAAAGATGCACCTTTTATATAAAAATACACGATTGTGTTTGTCAGAGCTTATGTCAGAGTCAGAAAATTATCAGGTTACATTAAACACAAAGTTTGCTTAATTAAAATTACGCGATATTGCGGACTCTGTTAGAGGGTGAAATGTTATAGCTTTTTGCGACACAACGAAAGCCTTGGTCGATCGAGTTTCTCAAACTGCTTTTAGCATTATTTGTCTTTTAGCGCGCATTTCGACAGTAGAAAATGAAATATATATGTATATATATATTCTGCAAATAACTGAAAGGAAATAACATTTTATTCGCTGTAATGAATGATTCAACATGATTCACCGTGCGTCACCGTGCTTAGAAACAGGGGCGATATCTGAAAGAAATACGGGCAGAAAATGCTCGATACTATCCTCGAAGAAGTTAGAATGACCTGGCGATATCGGAGAAGCAATCGACTGAGGCAGTTATAACCCATACGTTCGAAAGCGCATAAATAAAAAAGAACGCCGAAGGGTATCCGCGGGAAAGCTTGTTAGAGTAGTATTCGAACTCTTTAATTCCACGCTATCCACAGGGAATGTACCGACCTTAATTACAAGTTTATTCATTAGTGACAGTTGTCGAGTTTCGATGAACATGGGGATATCGTAGCTGCGCGTAGATCTCGCATTGCCGCGAATAACGTAACGGCCGCGCCGGCGCGTTCTCCAGAGTTTCAAACTCGTTTAAACAACTTTTCCATTGTCATCCACCGCACACTAGCGTGCGCGGATGTATTTTTACATGATTATGGGTAACGCGCGCGCGGAGACGCGCGCGGCCGCGGGCACTCAATACGATTGGAGCTTTGAACAGCAGCAAACAATCCATACCAATTGATTATGTTCGTGTCGACGTTCGCCAGAGAAGTTCGCCTGAGCTGGCGAAATGATGAAGCGAAAAAAGATAATGACGTTATCTTGGAAAATCACGGGAAGAGAATGTCAATGTCTGTCGGAATAAGCGTGGTCGTTAAAATAGAAACTTCAAATTCAAAAAATAGGAAATTCGCGTTGAATTTTTTTGCGTTATTTGAAAGGGCAATGCTAATGAAATCTTGAAAAGACAGAAATGTCCTGGCATTCGTTAAAAAAAATTCGCCCTCGAAATATCGGAAGAAAGTTTTATTGCTCGTTCGCCGTGGAGTTCCATGCATTACATCATTGCGACTACGCAATTGGACTCCACCGCGAAATCCATCTTCATCGTACCGCCTGCCCTGGATGCATTATAGAGCGCCATTAACTTCGAAATAGTAGCGGTAAAAATAACGCAAGCGTTTGTTCGGGAACCGTGCGCCACAAACATGCGTAGTATATATCGTACTTTTCGGAAAAGACAAAACGCTTTCAATCTCGATACCGAAAGGCAGTAAAAGATTTTATTACTTTGATTGATTAGGGTTTGGAATGGAGTCGATTTTGGCTCGTTGAGCAAAAAAAATGTATCTACGATATCTTATTTGAACGTGGGATGACGTGTGCTAACGCGAGTGATTAGTAACGGAAGGGTTCAAATTCCAATGGTTACTCAGCTCGTATATGTATATCCAGTTTAATTCGAATACCTACCGATCGAAGACTGATTCCTCTTCTGAAGGAGAATCAGGCTTCCGTAATCGTAGACTAAAAAAGGGGAGGCACAATGGGCCTAATCTGAGTCAGAGTGCTACCCTCTTTAACATCATTATTATTACATATTTTATTTGAATAAATGGAGCTTACTAAAATTATCAGGTTTCTAAATCTCATTTTTCATGAGCGAGCTCTATTTGTTATTTCACTCGTAACTGCTCGATTTGATCTATCTAATATTAATTGTGTAGTGAAATGTCGCCGTACAAGGGCCAAGATAAACATCGTGACTATGTTGTGTGACAATATACTGCAATGACCTAGATAATTATTTAAGCTATCATTATTTATTCGTCGTACAATGCGATACAGGGTATGGTATTTCTTTAAATTTCCAAGAGGTCCACCAATGTCACGAGCGTATTACGAGATGGTTACCGCGAACGATGATTTACGATCGTAATAACGTGGAAGAGAAGAAACGGGCCGAGGTTACGCCAAGTGCATTGTTGAATTCGCCACGTTGATCAAGCTTAAAAGATTAAATCGCACGAGCGTATCTCTGTTCCGATTATAGATCGAATTTGCGGGGAAATTGTGTTTTTCCGCGCGTAAAATGAGGGAACTTTAATCTTACCGTAAATATTCAATACGCCGATTTCAATATTCTGCAATGTTTATTTAGATAGTCGGTCGTATGTATGTACATTATGCATCGTCGGTTGCGAAATCATCGTGTGTGAAGTGGAGAGCGTGAAATTTGTCGTTTAATAGTGTATTAAGAATGATATTATTTGTGCCTCGTTAACTTTTCAATTAGAATTGCGTAAATTTCCATAATGCTAATATTTATACCTCTCCTTTTACCGCGCAGTTAAAAATTGCGCAGCGTTAGATTATTTTACTTCAATTTGAGCATGTTAAATAATAAAAGCGTAAAAGTTGTCACTCGCGTATATGTATATTTACAGCACACGTGTAAATACGTTTCTACGATGGATCATGGGATAATTACGAGTCCCAATAACAAGTAAAAATAATGATTACTCATCAGCTTCATTATTTATGTAACAGGGTCAGTTTGGAGGGTGACATTAGCAAAGCGTGCGTTGTATTGTCCGCTTTATGTAAGGATAGAACCACGTGATAAAACCGGTCGCAGTGCGTAACAGAAATTTCGATCGATATTTTCTCGTAATAACATAACGCCAATCGTGAGGTTTCTCTGCATATAAACTACCGTAGCGAACTAACTTGCGCAGCATACCTACGTCATTATTTACAATGTGTAAACTATTATAGTAAGGCACATAATGCCGTTGATGGAAATAGTAAAATAAAGACGTTAAAAAAAAAAAGTAGAGCGCTGTAATGGCTTTGACGACCAAGTACTGATGACACAGGCAATGTTATGTTGCAATCAAGATGTTAAATATCTAGTCCTAACATCGCGATATCCGATCCTATCGATCTCAGTTAATTGCTGTTCCATCTACCTGTCCTGACAGGCACCATTTAATCGCGAGCAAACGATTTATTTTTCTCTTTGCGGTTTCTTTGTGGGATGGAAATCCACAAGAAGTGTCCACTGAAGTTTCTCCGTTTTCTTCGATAATCCTTTTCCTTCTTGAAATAACTTTGAGAAAAGGGTGTAAGATACAAAAGTTTCGCGGCAAAGGTTTCGTTATATACCCTTATACGGCACGGCATAAAAGACGTTTCCATGGCTGACATTTGGTTGGTCGCTGCGACGTAGAAAAGAACAATAAATCGGACTTCGAGGATCAGACAAAAGGCACCGAGACTATTTGCTCTCGTTCGTCGGTGCGCCGCGTATAGCATGTCCCACATACACAGCGTATAATTCCGCTCGTGTAATCTGCTTCGTTTGATCGTATTATCCTTTTGCGTGGACTATCGACTTTAAGATAACGGATTCTCCCGAACAAAGCCCGAATATATATATATATATATATATATATATATATAGCCTCATAATTTTTTCCTGCCTCAACTACTGAATCCGAAATATACGGTTTACCAAACGACGAAAATTTAGGTGAAACTACGCTGTATTTAAATAAAGCTAATTAAGCCATATTATAAAAGGAAAAATTTTTAATGATCATGTGTATTCAAACGCGATTTTAATTAACGCGATTGATACCATCCTACAGATTACTATTAAATAAATATTTTTTTAATGATAAGTGTTAAGATTTGTGGAGAGATTTGTACTGATAACAGATTATCTTCAATTTAAGTTGAGAGAAAGAGAGACTTTTGTTTTACTTAATCGAAAATTCACTTAAAATCCAATTAAAGAAAAATTTAGTTTAAACTTTGTTAAAATATTTGTAATACGAAGCGGGATTTCGAACGTCTTATGGAATGTTTCAAAATAATCTTGAATTTTACTCCTTTCGAGTTCTCCCTACGTTTTCTTGTAACATATATTATACATTCCGCAGGTACCACAAGTACTCCAGTCGAAATTTGGTAAATTCTTTAAGTATATCCTAAACTCCAGGCGAGAGTGCATTTCTCAATCTTCTTCTGTATCTAAAAACAGTAAGCGCTTCATCGCGGAGTACTTTAAAGCTTTGAAAGCTTTGTTTATATCTGCACGACCTAGTCAGATTACGATGTTCCGCAATGTAAACTATACGTGCAACAGCTCGCATCTGGAATTGGTTTTATGATCTCTGCGTTATTGCATAATTATAGAAACCATCGACCGGTGAATTTATATAGCCAAACAGTGCCAAGAATCGGATATGCTTGTATATTGAACGTCATTGATTGGAATAGTAGACGTTATTAATGATGCAAAATACCGTATTTCCTATAGTTATCGCACTCCGAAAAGCTCGGCTCTTCTACAAGATTTTTTTCTCAATTTTAATGTTTAAACGAGCGATAAAATTAAGAGAAATTCAGCCAACTGGCAAACGAGACGAATATCATGCATTTGGATTTTGCGACAACGTTTCTCGTCATGGCACACGGAATTGAGCAAGTTCATGGAACGAGTTAAATTAGGCTGTGGAATTAGATAAACTCCGCCTTGGGAATTTATCGAGAAACGTACGATAGGTACACATAACGTGAAACCAGCTTTGACTGGGTATTCCATTCGGTAAATAACGGCATCGGATTGTGCAAAGCGCATCGTCTAGTCGAGCATCAAAGTACACTTGCTCTAACAACGATCATAAATTACGGAACATTATGCATCCATTATTGCTGAATGACTGGTTATCCTTTCGTGAGTGCAATATTAAACCAGAATGTCTTTTCCCGAAATATTCCCTTTTCGATAAACGAATAGGTCAGGCAAGTTTGTCTATTTTTAATTTAGTTCCACTAAATCTATTTTTATATTAAATAATGATTGTCTATTTCAGTATGAAATAAATTAATGAATTAAACTTGCAAGAATATAGAGATTGCGAATTTTTTGAGATTTACAGGTTTGAGTATTTCATAAATCATATCTTTACGTAAGAAGTTAGATGAAAAGAAACAGCGGCAAGATCTTTTTTCTGACATGCGTAATGGAGCTCTATTTATTTGCTTCCTCTCATAATATTAACGGAAATCTTTAGTTATCTTCAATTTTAAATAAATGAGAGATTATCATTAAAATGTATTTAAAAGCACTCAAAGCACAGAAATTTGAATAAAATTTGGATAAAAAATATCATGTTATTTAACGCTGATCGCAGCAGGTCCTCTCGACTCGACTGCTGCTTTGCTGTTCCACAATTACAGATCGCTTTCAGTAGATTTTGCCACGAAAACAAATTTAATGTCAACATTAAATCATTTGATATTTTGCTCGCGCGAAACGGGCTATTTGCATAGCTCGTGATTAAAAATTAATTATAACAATCACCGGCCGCGTGGAAAGCGTCGTGTCCGACTGTAGCATATGCGAATGCTTAATTAGCCATTCCATTTGACTAAAACCTATTCTCGTCCGTAAACCGGGAACGCGGTCGGGCAAAAATGGCGAATTAATGAGAAAATATGCGCCGTGATATAGCGCGCGAATCAATCCCGGTTTATCCGTCGGTTCCGATAATAAGGCGCAGTATAATTTGCGCGCGGGTTGTCTTGCTGTCTTACTTACGAACACTGCCTACGAAGATGAGGAGATCGAGGTATCACCGTCCTACGATCGTCAACTCAGCGAATCACCGTAGTGTGTATTAAAGACGGGCCATAAACGCCGAAACACCATTTACGATCGTATCGATCTTCCCCGTCGGGCGAGAGAAGTCGGGGAGCGCTTCTCCCATTTGCTCCTTTACTGGCGGTACGGCCTCGCGATCCAGCAAATTGTTCCCGAAGCGCTCTTTAAGAATTCAAGTCGCATGCCCACGCTCGAATCATATATACTGACAGTTCGTTATTCTCAGACCGTTCTCTCCGATGTGTATATTTGTATATATACCGTCAGAATATTCAACGCGTTTCTACGTTGTTTAAATAAGATATATCGATGCGGCTCCAACGAGCCTAGAGCTTTTGACGCTACAAGCGCGCGAAGCTGATCTCTATATTTATTCGGGACGAAGGGAAGGCGAAGATTAGAGGATAAGGTCTTTCTTCTCTCCCGGACAAACTCTATCCTCGGCGTTGACGACGCGGCTCTCGCCCCGGAGCGGGCGATTATACCGGTCCCCAATTCTCCCTTGCCTTTAAACTTTCCACGATGAATTTTCCGTCGATGAGTTTTTCTTCGTCTTTTTTTTTTTTTTTTTTTTTTTTTCTTTAAAGAAATGCGAAAAGATGATCCTAACGCACGACGGTAATTCCGCGCCCGTAATATCGTCCGTTCTCCGTTTCACCCGGGATCATTAAGCAGCACGCGAGGCCCGTCCGGAGTCGGCTTAAGCCGCGAGAAGTAGTAGAGCTCGACGTTGCGTCCGACGTCCGTCGTGTAGCACGGCTCGCCGTCTACTGGCGCGCTCGACGCCAGGCGTCGCGACGCGTACACGGCGCAACGCTAATCGGCGCCGCGTCTCTCTTCCCCGGTGTTCGGCGATTGACAGTGATGGTGCGTAAAAAAACGCGAATTTTCTTCTTCTTTTTTTTACGCATTTCGATATTTCCGGCGCGTTCGCCGATGGATTGATCGCCGATGGAATCGCCGGAAGAACACGCCGCGGTGCCCAACCTGCGTATCGTCGCCGCATCAGACAAATGATTCTCGTCATCCCCCCGGTGGCCACGCCGAAACGATTACATTAGCGAGATGGGCGCGTTTGTCGTGGCAGGTGATTAATTGTACATTGCTTTTCACCAACCTGCATTTTCCCCCGTGCTGTGTAATTTCATCGAATTTTCGCCGTTTGTCTGTGTTATTGTAGCGATTTCTCTATCGCGAGATCTCTCTTGCCGCGATGTCTCTATCGGAAAAATCCATTACATTTCAATTGATAAATTTGGCGCTTGTTTTTGCGCTGTGAAGATATTGGAATATTAAATATATTCAGCTTGCAATCTCTCTTTTATTTATTTGAGCTTTAAATATTACTGTTCGTTCACTGTTGTTCAATATTTGATGAGGAAATATTAATTATTTTCGTTATAAATCATGTTTTGTTACAAATCATGGATTGTTTATGCACCAACTAATTTTAGCACGTGAATAATGTGATCATAAATAATGCATTGTTAATTGATGCATTATTGATACAATGTATCATCGCTGCTGTCTTTTTATTGTATTAATATAAAAATATTTCACATATACACGTACAATTTGAAATTAACATCAAGAAATGATCTCGCTTCGAAAAATTTTATACTGAAAGCAAGAAAATTTTATTGATCGCTGACGAATATCACGTGCGTGGAATTTAAATGTGCTTGCGATCACTTTTTATAAAAATATTTTGAATGCTTTGGAAAATGAAACTTTGATTATTTTGGGTAGTCTTGAATAAATAGCTTGTGTGGGAACAAAAACTTAAATCAACTGTATCTCAGAATTTTCTCTTTTGTATATTTTAAAGCTTTTTGTAACAAAAGCTAGAGTGAAAGAGTGAAAATAGTTGCTTTAGTGGTAAGTCCTGAGATTTTTGGTTTCCGAAGTTATTGATACGTGTAAAGTTCGAGGTCACACACGGGGGATTGCGTGCCGAACAATAATATCACTGTTACGGTCGGAGAGTATCACGTGTTACCAGCAAATCGGATTTTCGGCTTTCCAAACTTTTTTTCTGTATCAATGAAGCGGAATTGTCCCTAGATACGTATTTATTGATCTGTAAGAGTATTAAATATTCAAAGCTTTTAAGCCTTCCACAAATTGGCGAATATTTAAAAAAATCACATGACGCTATTATTTGTATATTATAAACTATATATTTTATCTGATTGTCAGTTAGAAATGTTTTGACTTTAATTTAGAACTTGTACTACACGTTCTGCCTTTAATTAAATCGCTGCAATAGCGATTGCATTTAATTTTCAATATGAAATATCACGATTTATTTAATGAATTAATTAGTCCAATATATAGTTATGTTAAAGCTTAAATTAATTAAATGAAATTTTAATTCTATAAAACTTCGTTTATGCTTCATTAAAAAAATTAATTATTAAATTTAAAAAAAAAACATAATCTTGATATACTGGTATTCAGATTTTATACTTTACGAGAAATTTTTTATAAATAAAGTTTGACATTCCATCATATTTCCTTATCTTATTATTTTTTCATAAAATAAATTTCAAATTCCTCAGAGACGATTTGATGAAATTTTCTGTTCAATATACCTTGTATATTAAATAATATAT
>VBVQ01006179.1:0-10128 GCA_011636635.1 Tetramorium simillimum | reverse complement strand
AGATATGATAGTGTGTATCGCATCTAGTGTAGAAAAAGATACGCGAGATCTAGTAGAGTCAAGCCGCTAATATACATATTTTGGCTGCGTTTCGATATTCACTGCTAGTACTGAAAATCTATAATGTACGCAGCGTAAACTATAGATTTTCAGTACTGGCAATGAATATCGAAACGCAGTTTTCGCTGTGACGCTGACGACGCACCGGTTCAAGAGAGAAAGAGACAGAATTTTGTCCGCACTCTTCTAGTATCCCGAGGTTGGCCGAGCGCCGAGCGCACACGAACACGGGGCGCTTGGCTTGTATGCGTCACGGGACGTCAGCGTCACGTGACGCGTGCTATTCCCTCCACAGCCATGTGGCGTGTGGCAGAGACCTTAACCTGGGAACACTGAATGGTACCATCTTATGGCCCCCTCGAAACCATACAACACATATCTGAACCATTTTTCTCTAAAATAAAAAATAAGAGATATTTGGGGTAGGCACTTATAATGGGACACCCTGTATATATAAATATACAGGGTTTGTGTAAAGTGTGGAAACCCTTAAATAATTTTTGTAAAAATGAAAATATCAAAAAACGGTAAAACACGTATTTTGATTTTTCAAAAAAGCTATGACATGGATACCGATCATTCCCCACCCTGTGGTACGCGGGCGTAAAAGGGGAGTTGAAAATTTTTAATTGGATTAAGGGTCGAGTGGGGGCTCATTTGAATGGTCTTTTCATAACAAACACACCCTTAAAATTTTAAGTCGCTACGACCCCTCATTAAAAATGGCGGCCGTTCGAATTTCGAAATTTCATGCACTTACTTCATGCTTCTTGTTAGTGTTATCCACACGGAGAGAATTTTTCAGTATATTGTACCGTAAAATTCACTACAAATTTTAATATGTCTGATGATAAGAATGGGACAACTAGGTAACCTATTATAGGTAAATATTACGATACTGATAGGAATTTGTGAAATATACAAGAGAAATTTTATAAATTACATAGTAAAAATTACCAAGCAAATTGTAAAATGTTCTAAGGCAACATTTTTACAATGCGCTTTGTAAAATTTACATTCAGTACGGCAAAAAATATATTATCTTTAGGATTTTTGAGCATAATTTTCATTTACGTGAATCGAATGAATTCAATATTTTATAATAAATATGTGATATCATATACACCTTATATGAATGTTATATGAGAACACACTCGGTTATACAGCGATTTCGACCTATGAAATTCCGCTCGATAGGTTCAGGAATCAAAAAAGAATTCGCTTCCAACGCTGGAAAAGATCATGTCGAAGAACGCTGTGGGCGGTCCTTACATAGTCTCCCATGTTGCATTTTGCATACGAGTTAGAAGCTAAGACCATGCGCCACATAGCGACGGCGCATGGTTTTAGCCTCTAAGTCAGATTGAAAATATCATGCTGCGTTGTAAAATTTGTATGAGATATCTTATACGTTTATAACTACTTGGTATCTATTCTAATTAAAACAATAAAGACTTTTAGAGTTATTGAAATTTTTACTATACATTTTAGTAACATTAATTGAACGGATTTTATATTTTATGTGATAGATATGAATAAATCAGAGAGAATATTATAAAAATCTTCGAAATAATCAATTGTCCTACTATTACCATGATTTTAAGAATAAATTTTAACAGAAAATTCTCTCTGTGCAGGATCAACCGGCTACTTAAAATCATTTGTTCTCACGGCTACTTAAAATCAGTTGTTCTCACGGCTACTTAAAATCAGTTGTTCTCACGGCTACGATTACAAAAATTATTTAAGGGTTTCCACACTTTAGACAAACCCTGTATATTTGATTTACTAAAAGTTTTTTTTATTATAAAAATATATTATATGACATAATATTATATAATATATTTTCCTATATAATATAAAATAATTTAATATTATTGTATAATATATATAATATTATATAATATTATATGTATAATAATTAATTGATCTGTAATAATTTTAGATTGATTATAATGAATGACATGGACAATGCTAAGCGCATAAAGGAGTACATAGAAGATATGCGGAAGATGATGCGACAATTAGAACGCATGGAAGAAAAAGCCAAGTGGATAAATGCTGAAGAGGCATTATTTCAATTTCCGTTAACCATGTATCCGCGTATTAAGGAGTTGAGAGAACATATTTTACCATTTTACAATCTCATTTATCGAGGCTATCAATGGCAAAGAGATCAAGGAATTTGGTTGGATGGTCCCTTTGAATATCTTGATGTTCAATATATTGAAAACAAACTCAATCAATATCTAATTGACTTCACCAAAATCAATAAACAGTATAAGACAAGAATCAAGATGCAATTAGCAATTAATTATCCATACAGGTTATAAAATATTATAATTTAGCAAATTATCTTTTTACTTGTAGATTCTTTGAATAACTTAAATTCAATTTCTTAAAATATATCAAGGTTTAATGATATTATAAACATAATATCATTATTTATTATAAAAATAAATTTAATAATATTTTTATAATTTACATATATTTAATAATATTTTATATACAATATCTTGATAATTGCATATAAATCAAATTATATATAAATTTAATTCAATAAAATTTTGAAATTAAAAAAAGATTTTATTATAAATTTAATTTGCAAAGCTTTTGAGCAAAGAATTTAATTTATAATTTAAATAGACAAGTACTAGTTCCTCTTTCCAATATCTATCTAAAAAAATGATTTTACGTCAGAGCTGTCATTTAGTTGCACATTTCGGGCCGATTTCGTTGTCGACGACCCCTGCCCCCCTCTTACCGCGCGTCGAGCCCGCAGACGCTTGTAAACAAAACGGGCGAGGCTCAATTTCAGGAGACTGAGGAGTCAACGCGCGGTAAGAGGGGGACAGGGGGCGTCAACAACGAAATCGGCCCGAAATGTGCAACTAAATGACAGCTCTGTTTTACGTTATTAACAGAATTCATAGACAAAAGTTTTTTTTGGTAACTTGAAACAGTGGTTATTAAAATTCTTGAAACAGCAAATTATTTTATAATTTAAGAAATTTTCAACTAAAAAAGATACTATCATCAATATTTTAAAAAGATCTCGATTTCACTTACAAATATATACAGAGTGTCCGATAATTATTGACAAAGCGCTCGTGTGCAGGTAGAGTGGATTAAACTGAATCGAAAAGTCCTCTACCATTTTGCAATGTTCGCAATAGTTAACGAGTTATTAATTTTGAAAATCATCGATTTAGGCCAGCCTACCGCCGAATACAAGCGCGCGGCGAGATACGACCGCCCAGCGTCATTGTTTCCAAGATCGTGAGGCGTTGTTTTCTACAAATGACAAAAAAAAGGAGGCCAATCGCAGCTCAAAATCACCGCTCGTAGACATTGTCGCGTGTAGGAGTTGTTTACTACCTGCACACGAGCGCTTTGCCAATAATTATCGGACACTCTGTATACAATGAAAGGCTGTAGTTTCGGAAAGTCCACATGAGTTGGCAAGTTGATTTTTTATAACACATATTTTTTATAACACTACATTAAGTGTAGGAATGCTAAATATAAAACATTAGCCCCGGCAATTCAGCAGAAGCTAAGTTATAAACAAAAACGGTTAAAAAATAAAATGTAATTTTTCGATATCATGTGGATAGAATTAATTACAAGATAATTATTTTGATTTGAAGAAGCAGCTCCACTAACTTTTACACGCACGCACGCACGCGTTCACGCACGCGCACCCGCACCCGCACCCACACCCGCACCCACACCCGCACCCGCACCCACACCCACACTTTCCACGCGAAGCGATTTCCACCCCATCCTTTCCCCTACTTTCCAGACGAAGCTAGATCCATGATTGTACAGTTCCATGTGGGTATATGACTTTCCACGCGAAATAACTTCCATCCCACCTCTTCCTCTGGTTTTGGGGTAAAGCTAGGTTTACAATTGTACGATTTCACACGGATTTGCGACTTTCCACGCGAAGCGACTTCCACTCCATCCTTCCCTCTACTTTCTAGATGAATTTAGATCCATGATTGTACGGTTTCATGTGAATATGGACTTTCCACACGAAGTAACTTCCATCCCACTCCTTCCTCTGATTTCAGGACAAAGCTAAATACACGATTGTACGATTTCACATAGGTTTGTAACTTTTTATACAAGGCGACTTCCAGCCCATTCCTCTCTTTGTTTTCAGGGCAAAGCTAGGTCCACGATTGTATGTCCACGTGGTTCTACGACTCATATTTTAAAACATTTTAAAAGTTACAGTTCAATATCTTAAATCTAGAAAATTAGACGTCTCTGTACATTTATTCTTCGGCTACACATTTGAAATTCGTCTACATTTTTTTATAGGTACTACATGCTAAAAAAGTTTTATTAAAATCGAGATGGGGCCAAATACGAAAGTCTTACCATTAATTCTACAATTCTATCTATATAGTGTCAAAAAATACGCTTTATCCTTTAAACATTTTTTCTGTTCATAATTTTGTAATGAACAACGACCACCAATTAAATCCTTTAAAAAATTACTCAGAAAAGAGATCTCTATAGTATACGTTGGAGCTAGGAATTGCGTGTCGAATGTATGAGCACGTGATCGGTCAATGATCGGAGTTTTTCTTTTATCAATGTATTTCACACAGATACAGAATGGTATATTGATGAAAAAAATTAAATGTTCTTAACTAAAGTTTTCTTTCCTTATTATTAAACTGCGTATCTCGCGAACAATATTGCGTGCCGCGCAAACCGAATATTCGCGAGCGTTCAATGGGTTATCGAAATTGTAAGGAATTATTTTTATATTCACTCTTGGAAAGAAAGTTTCTTATAACCGCTTGTGCGAAATGCTTGCTCTGTTTTTCAGTCAGTCAGCCAACTCGTGTTTTTCAGCCTTGTTATGTCTCATCGACAATCGCCACATGTGTGATCATGTGGTGAGAGACACGTGAGGTAAAAAGGCTATAAATAACGAGGATTCCGGGAATTCGCTCTCTTTTCGTTCTGAGAAATAGAGCAGTATGTACATCGATAGCTTTCGCGTGCTCGCAATATTAGTCGCACCGGCAAATTCTTATTTCTTACGAGATTACCGTTAGATTAAATCATAATCTTTTGTAAATACGTGTATATATCTCTGTGAATGCATATTAAAGTGATCGTCCTAGTAAAACTCTCGCTTTGCTTTCCTTTTTTCTGCTGACTCTCTTCCTTCATCGAATTCGCTCATAACGCGACGCGACACCGAATTTGTATAGTATATCACGTAAGACTTTCATCCGCTCCGCGTGACGAACTCCGAGGCTCTGCTCGCTCGCTCCGAAAAGTATCAGCGTCGCGTTCGCTCAGGAGCACTAACTTCGACACTCGCTCACGCGCCACTTTTAAAATGTCTTTTTCTTTGAATATCCACTTGTTGCTCAGGATTCTCTTGTTGCCCGCGTCTTCTTTATCCACTATTTTCCATGTATTATTTTTCTTTAGTGAGTCCTTTTCTTGTTGAATAGCTTGCTTCCATTTAGCTTTGTCCGGTCCTGTAATGGCTTGTTGATACGTCAGCAGTATCAGATGATCTCCGTATCTTTCCGGTGCTTTTTTCTCTCTTTCTGATCTTCTAACTTGTTCTGTCTTATCCACGTTTTGTTTGTCTTCTGTTTGTTCTTCAATATCTTCGTAATCTGAGCTTATTTCCAGAATTGTTTCTTACTTTGTTGAATCTTTTTCTTCCTTTTCTTCCATTTCGCGGGTTTCTTCTCTCCTGTCTTTATCAGCTTCCTCCTCTTCGTCTTCAGTGTATTCTTCGGTTTCTCCTTCAATATTGTTCAAGAAATATCTATATGTATTTAGCGCGAGCACCGCTGCGGTCCGGCGCGCCTCGTGGCGCGTGTGGGTTACGGCTCGGTACCCGAGAGGGCAGCTCCTCTAGGGCCTAATTGCGCGTAGTAATACATCATATCGCGCCGATTGCGTTGACGTCGCTGCCGGTTCCGGCCGGCTTCTTCTTGCGCTCGTACTTGTAGCGGACGGTTGTAAGGTGCATCGCTCCCTTATTTACGGTAGTTTCTCAACTGTTAAGTGTTGTGCTCAATTCATTGCGCTTGTTCATCGGAACACGGGTAGTGCAGTGTCGATTCGGTATAGTTTTGAACATCTCGATCACGTACTCAACATCAAGAATCGGTTTATACGTATAGAATACGCCTCACGGCGCTTGTCGTTCTACGGCACGTGCCGTATCTCAATGGTGTGTCTCGAGAATCAGAATCATTTCCGGTGTTTGCTCCTTGGCACTGCGCTGCATAGAATACACTCTCATCGTGCCGATCACATTCAAGTGCGCATTAGTTCGGTCTCGCTCACTCACGGCTTGTCTCATCTTTGGTTTAATACGCTCGCTGTGTTTCTGTTACGTCGCGTCGGCCACCCCGCGTTCATTGCGCGCGCTTTGCTATCTACATCGGCCTTGGTGTGACGTTGTGGTTTTCCGTCCACCTCGACCGCCCAGCGTACGCGGAAACACCCTAACCGGCGTTCACGAGATTTCGTGGCTCTTTGTATCTGACTTTGTAATTATTACTGACTATCAATAAACTGACCATTGAAATCTCAACAAATATGTTTCATTTGATTTTTAGTTTTTTTCTTCTTTTTTATTATTGTTTCAAATCTTACATCTTTAAAAATTATCATTTTACGTTTATCTGTGTCCCAAAGTCTGTATCTTTGTGAGGCGTAGCCTACAAACTTGAGCTTCTTGCTTCGGTCATCTAGGTTCTTTAATGAACCTAAGATTTTTGCATACGCCGTACAACCAAATAGTTTCAAATTCTTTAAATCTGGTTTATCTTCTTTCCACATTTCGTAAGGCGTTTTGATCAACATTTTAGTCGGGCTTCTATTCAGTAGATAAGTTGCTGTATAAACTGCTTCTCCCCACATTTCTTTTCCCATTTTGAATTCTGTCAATAGCGCCCTGGCTTTCTTCATTAAGGTTCGATTTAGCGTTCCGCCGTCTCATTCATCTGTGATGAGTATGGTATTGTGTAGTTCATTTCTGTGGATTATTATTGCAAGGGAAGTGGCCCGCAACTCAAGAGAAATGCTTTGTCTTTTGTCCATTAACACAGTTTATTAGTAACACATAGGTATCGCGCAGTACATATTCGCATCCGTTATCGCTCTTTATTCTTAATATTTTAGACTATTCCATTTTGAATCCACTCGCTGTACATACTTTTTTCAAGTTTTAGCCACTTTAGACTTATTCTTTATTAGATATACCATTGTAAAATAAGTGTAATCGTCAATCATCGTGAGCATGTTTCGTTTATCATCCCACGTGTATGGGTCAACAGGTCCACAGAAATCGGTATGTATTAGCTCCAATGGCCGTTTTGTTCTTCCCTTCTTATTGAAAAGCAATCTTGATTATTTTGCTTTTATACACGTTTCGCACAGTCTTCCTTCATCCTTCAAGTCTTTCGCCGTAATGTCCATTCCGTCCTGAGATGTCGATGAGTTCTCCCGGTTTTCCTTGACTCAGATGTCCCAATTTTTTGTGCCAGTTTTCCGTTCGATTAGTTTTATTCGTCATTAGCGATTTATTCTTCTCATCTGAAATTAGAGTAATCTCGTACAATCTGGTTTTCTGCTTCACGCCTCGTAACATTTCCTTATTTTTATGTTCTACTATTACATTATTTGTAGTAAATTTTATTTCTCCATCTTTCTCCATTATTGCATTAACGGAGAAAAGATTGACACTTAAATCCGGTATGTACATGACTTTATTTAGCGTACATTTCTCGAAGGACATCGAACCAATTTCCTTGACTGTCATTGTTTCATTCGTCTTAGCCACTCCAATCTCTGAGTTTATTTGGCTCGTATTGTGTAGACATTCCTTATTATTTACTATATGAGAAATAGTTCCAGAGTCTACGAACCATTTCGTCCGATCCGGTATTTGTACCAGGAAAGACACTTTTTCTGTGTTATTCTTACTGTGCTTTGTTTCACGGTCACGGAAGTAACAGTCTTTCTCCACGTGATTATTTTTCTTACAAATTTTACAGAATAAATTTTTCTCCTTTGTCCCAGCTATTTTAAAGCAATCTTTTGCAAAATGTTCCGCTTTATTGCAATTAAAACAGCGTTTTTCTTTCCCGTTTTGTCTTCTCTTGTCCTTTTTAAACATGCGCGCTGAGTGACCTTCTTCTTTACATATATTGCACCTTCGCTCCGCGGAGTTGAAAGCGAGTGTATTTCCTTTTCCTTCTTCTTCGTGATTCCTCATTTCTTCTAAAAGGAGCCTTGAAGTTAAGTTTTCAATTGTTTTCTTGTCTTCGGATATCGACTCCCAAGCAGTGATAAACGACTTATAGCTCTCGGGGAGTGTTACCAAAATTTTCGAAATGAGCATCTAATCCGTTATTTCTGTTCCTAGAGCTTTGATTCTATACGTGAGATTTTGCAGTTTACTAACGTGGGTGCTTACGTCTTCATTTTTATTCATCGCGTTTATTAATATAATTAAATAATTAACATAATTAAAAAATTCCTGCATTTGCTTCTTTCTTTTTCCATGCCTCAATATTTTGTGGTTTTTCTTGGACAACACTGAGTAACTTATGAGCTCTTAATAGTACAGTTATCTGGAAATTCCATACCTGGAAATTTTCAGGACCACTCAGCTTTTCAATTTGCGCCATGTCATCGTGCGTTACCTTCGCCATGCTTCCTGCTGCCTCGTGTCTCTCTTACTCTCTCACTTTTTACTTTCCTGAGTCTTAATTTCACTTTTACAATGTCTTACAGTTTTTACTCGGAGCTTTACTGTTTTCCTTTTCTTACTGCACAAGCACTCGAACACTCGGATCTGGATCCATAACTTGTTGGAGCTAGAAATTGTGTGTCGAATGTATGAGCACATGATCGGTCAATTATTGGAGTTTTACTTTTATCAATGTATTTCACACAGACACAAAATAATACATCGATGAAAAAAGTTAAATGTGCTTAACTAAAGTTTTCTTTTCTTATTATTAAACTGCGCATCTCGTGAACAATATTGCGTGCCGCGCAAGCCGCATTTGTACAGTATATCACGTAAGACTTTCGTTCGTTCCATGTGACGAACTCCGAGGCTCTGCTCGCTCGCTCTGAAAAGTATCGGCGTCGCGTTAGCTCAGGAGCGCTAACTTCGACGCTCGTTCACGCGCCACTTTTAAAATTAGTTTCAACAATATTTGTCAGGATAAAGATCATTGGAGTTATCTCTCCTAATCTAAATAATTACTAAATTTTTTGTTAATAACTTTTTAACCCCTATAATGTTAGCTTCTGCTGAATTGCTGGAATCAATGTTTTATATTTAGCATTCCTACACTTAATACAAAGTGTTATAGCATTTTCGACTGGCTCTGAGTTAATCGTTCCAGGAGTGATTAATGACGTCATAAGTTCTATCTTGGGTTACTAAACGAATAATTTTTTGCTTTTATTTCATTATATCGTCAGAACCATCGATGGAAACAAAAACTAAGAGCAGGAGTCAATCATGTACGATCTGCCATTTTATTATCCTTGTTATCCTTTATAAGAAATTAATTCAAGTTCATAACACATTTTTGATCGAGCATATGTTCTTAATAAACTGGGCTTAATCGATCCCGGAGCAATTAATCGGGAGCGTCCCAGATGCGCACAGAATAAATCGGACACAGCAGGTTGAATGGATCGGACATAGTAGGAAACGGACACACAGTGATTGCAATCGGACACAGTGACAATCGGACACAGTGCAGATCGGACACAGTAGTGATCGGACACAGTAGGAAACGGACACACGATGGTTGCAATCGGACACAGTGGCGATCGGACACAGTAGGAAACGGACACATGATGGTCGCAATCGGACACAGTCCCGATCGGACACAGTCCCGATCGGATACAGTAACGATCGGACACACAAATGACATAGGTTTTCTTTTAAAAGTTTTACCTACATCCACGCTGTTCGTTTCCACGCCGTTGAGTTCCGAGCTCTCTAGTTATGTTATAAAAATTACGCGGGGGTGCAGGGGG
>VBVQ01006178.1:0-10129 GCA_011636635.1 Tetramorium simillimum | reverse complement strand
ATATAGTATCAATAAAAAAGAAACTGAGAAAATGAGAAAATTAAATAGAATAATTATATGTAATGTGTTCTATTCAAATAGAATAAGCTGCGATCAAATGTCATCTAATTTACGATATAATCAAAAATTTTTCAAGCTATCTGAAATAAATTGGGAACAGTTATCGACGATAATGAATGTCTCGCCGCAAATCGAAAACAACAACGCTCCCGGCAGCGGGAAGATAGAAGGGCGTTCATGAGGGGTGCTCGGCCCGGTTATAAAACTTATATAATATCTGGCTGTCCAATCTCCTTCTTTCTCTCCTACGTCTTCCGTCCGTTATAAGTGGCGGAGCATTACGTGAGTGGAGGACCGTTTAACAGTGCCAGCGAACCGTGTTCTATCGCATGGAGGTCTATTGAATTTTTGCCCATCAGGGCCCTCCCGAAGAGCCCCGCTACGCTCGTAAACTAAATACGCCTAATGACTGTATCTCGTTAGTGCATCGCGCGTGCTCTATCTTTCAGTGACAACGACGGCGCGACGGCGTTAGACTTGCCGCCTTGTTGATAGAACTTAGGGCGACGGACTTCTTTTCTTCTTTTACGACGGCGCTTCATTTCCATAATAATGGATGTCTCCTAATGAAGTTTCTTGCGAATGACGATAATTTCTCGATATTGCATGATTGTCCGCGATGCATTTCGTTCAAGTGCATTTCGTGATTTTAATCTCGTGGAAAAGTAGAAAATAAGAAAACGGGTTTCAGAACGAAAGCTTCAATTCTCCAAATATCTTTATCATACAGGGTGCCCCAGATCTGCATGGTCAAACTGAAGAGATGAATTTAATACGCGAAACAAGAAACTTTTCATTTTAATTAAATTTAAAAAATAGCGCTTCCCTCTTAAATTAAAATTTAATAAAAATGGGATATTGCTATTTTTATCAAATTCAGGTATTAAAGGCATAAAAATCATAGATTCTTATTTGCTTTTTTACTGTACGTAATTTTTATAATTTGAATAATGATTTTTGTGTATTTAATATCTAAATTTGGTAAAAATAGCAATACTCCATTTTTATTAAATTTTATTTGAGATAGCGCTATTTTTAAAATTTGATCAAAGTGCTAAATGGAAAAGTTTCTTGTTTTGATGTGCTGAATTCAGTCTCTTAATTTGCCTGTGCTCGAGATTTGGAACATCTTGTATATCTACGAATTAAATGTGTAAGATAATTATGTCTATCTCGATCTGTCTGGAAACTTTTTTCGTATCTTTATCGCAGAACAATCGAAATGCACAAATGTACTCGCATTATTGTACTTTATAATTGTTTATACTACAAAATTGATAGATACTATCGAAAAATTTGCAAAGGTCTAAAGAGTAAATCGCATCTAATGGACTATCTAGGATTGCCGCTGAGATAACGTTTAAATTTCTCGTCGCGAGCCAACACGTCGCGCTTCGCCCGTCTGCGAGGGTCTTCAATTCGCCCGACTCGTCCGGAGTATTTCAACTACCGCGACATGAGGATAAGAGAACGAGAGATAGGGGCGAGAAGTGGCGGGGGGAGGGGGGAGCAGTCGACTAAGGATCCGCGAGCAAACTCGCGATCGAGTGAAACAGCGCGAGCCGTTATGATAACCCAGGTGCACGAGAGCGAGTACCATTCGCGCCCTGGTTTTAATTAGGTGTGCACGCGCATAAATTAACGGAGAAACGAGGAGTAGAGAGGCCGCGGAGATTCGCGACACGTAGCTACCGTATCCGTATCTATCGTGCGTCGCCGTCCCTTCCGCGATCCTCCACTCTCATCAGGTAGACGAGAAACGCCGCGACATTTAGCTAAAGACGGGGATATTCCGCGTCTCTCGCCGTGGCTCACCGGCCGATGGAATTTAAACGCGTTCCAGGCGTCGCCGTGGCACCGTTTAAGTTTCCGTTTACGAGTGTCGCGCCGCAGGTACACCTTGTTAACCACGCTTCGACGAATGGCTCACGTGCATGCTAACCTTTAAGGTGTCTGACGTGGTCGTCTGCATTAGTCGTAAACGTTTCCTGCAGTCGCGCGGCTCGCGAAGCACCGCGCCCGATGTGTGTGACAAGTGTAAAAAGTACCGTCGGGCGCTCGTTATACGTCCGTTTTTTTTTCCCTCTTCTCAGACCGCCGTGTCCAATTTTAAAAGCGCGCGATTAATGTGTTGAGAAACAGTAAAAAACCGTATGTGCAAGTAAATTAATAATTCTATCTTATTTCAAAGAAATTACGGTAATTTAGTAAAACTGCTGATTTCAGAAGAACTCGAAAGTCTATTGCATGATTGTGCATTATTCAGGCAGAATGAACACCTATTAGATTCTTCTCTGCTTTAATTCGAACATAAAGGTAGCAAAATTTAATAATTCTATCTTATTTCAAAGAAACTACGGTGATGTAGTAAAGCTGCACAAGCTGATTTCAGAAGAACTCGAGAGTCTACTACATGAGTTTGCATTATTCGGGCAGAATGAACATCCATTAGATTCTTCTCCGATTTAATTCGAACGTAAAAATAACGAAATAACAGTTAATACAGGCGTTTAACTTCTTACAGTCCCTCGGATGGAAATTAATCACGGCTTATAGCGCTATACATGACAATCTGCTATCTGACTTCCGGTCGAGTAGACATTTAACCACAGTCTGTCTGTTACGGGACTAATGTAACGTCACCAAATGCGGTTATACGATATAACGCAGTACCTTCCCCATTAGCCTTAACGCGAGAAATTGATAGCTAAATGAAACTGCAAATCCACAATTAGAAGCCAGTTATCTTCCCGCCAAACAGCAACCACCCTCCGGACTCCGGGCTTTAAAAGTTCTTCTAGCCATCGCTGATACACTCGGAAATGGCGGTAACGATTATGAGTCTCACCGGCTCTACGCTGAGGTAATAGTTGAATCGCATGCTACCTCTGGTATCCCGGTAAAAATAGCTCGAGAAAAAATAATAGTCGAGGCTGACTTTAGAGAATTATTTCTATCGCGCTACCGTCTGATGCTTTAGAGAGAAAGAAGGAGACAGTGGTGGCGAGAGGGAGAGATATTAACTCGTACCTCTCTCTTACTACTCTCTGCGTTTCTGCCTTCACGCGGGATTAGATGCGTTCCACCTATACGCGAAGGTGAGGAAAGCGAACGGGAGCGAAAAGAGAAATAAATCCTCGATTCGGTAATTCCAAGGGTTTCGCGGCATAAATCTAAGTTCTGCTGCTGAGGGTCGGCCGACATAGTCCGCAAGATTCAGGGACTTTTGCCAGAGCAACTTTAATCCCCCGGTAGTTCTCCTCTGGTTGAGTTACGTAGAGCTCCTCCGCGGAAGCCTGCAGCTTCCATGGAATCTGATAACGGTTGAAATCGATGTGGGATGCTTTAAATGTCGCATGAAAATATATAAACTACGCTTTAATCAACTTTATATACACGAAATAGCGCGGGGATTAAATTCACGTTTCTGTAATGGATATTTTGTTTCGGGAGATATTAAAGATTCTTTTTGTTCTGGTATATTGCTGGAAGCTTATCGCGGTGATGCAAGAGCAACGATACGAAACATCGTAGGCGAGACAAAAATCGCAATTAACACTTCACCGTGCGACGTTCTAGGAACTTATGCAATTTTCTCCGGTTTTCCTGCCGCTCCGGATGCGTAGAAAATTATGGTAGACAGGTGGTTTCTTTGTGGGTCGAGAAACTTGGTTCTTGCTGGTCCTTGCAGGCGGTGTAATACTCTTAGAGGTACAGGAAGATACGTTATTAATATCCATAAGAGGCGAAACGGCGCGGTGGGGCTGGGTGACGAAGAAGCAAGAGGCAGAAGCGAGCGGCAGCCAAGCGGGAGCCAAGAGTTACGTGTAGGTAAGTGTTAATCTTGGTGGGTTAACGCAAGCGGCACCCGCTGCCAAGTCTGCGGATTATCGCACATCTTGTAATTGCCAACCAATCCCACGGGTGGAACCGGTTGGGAGTGGCTAGAACTGTTTGGCATCAAGCCTGATTGTGCTACCACGCTCTCTCCTGTGTAGCGTTTGCCATTCGGCGGGCTGCCGACGTTATTTCCTCGGGTAGGGACCCACCCTCGATGCCATTCCATCCTCAGATCGTCTAAATCCTATTCGACGTCTCGACCTAGCCTTCCTTCGTTTGTCAACAGCGATAGACCGCCGGTCTCTACTGGTCTCCGCGGAAATCGCAAATGTCCAATACCGCGCCGTTACATCCGGCCGATATATTATTACTCGGACATTTTCTGCAATTCTGACTTTCTTCCATTTGGCAGTAGCTTAATATCTACGGTTACCTTGGCTTCAGGGAACAATTGTATGTTACTGTCAACGGACATTTATATCTCCTTTTTGCGATATTCGCTTGTCATTATTCCAGCCTGTCGAACACCCAGAAAAAAGTATTTTACGTTCAAAGTGATTTTTCCTATAATCATATCCTACACTGTAAACTGCTATGAGTTGCTACTGCTTTTACTTAATATTCGTTTAATTTGATTAAAAACAATAAGATAAAATTAGCGACATATTGAATAAACCTTACTCAATATGTTGTTAATTTATCTAATTGAACTTCCATGTTAGTCAAAATTTTACTTCCTTTTAGTAAAAATTAATGAAATATTTAATAGGAGCAGTGGCGACCTATGAAATAGTTAAAAATGATTCAAATTGAGTATAATTTGACACTACGAGTTTAACAGTGTAAGCTTACTGTTTACACAAACATATTGCTTTTTCAATAAAATGAAAAATACTATTTTTCTCTCTTAAATACTCTTGTTTACACTATTTCTCTCTCGATTTCGGAGAAATTCTTTTGAAATCTATATAAGAGTAAAATCCTGTAAGATTTAGAGGATTCCACGTATATCGAAATCATTTTTTTTTGGGGTGAACAATTCAAGATTTGTTAATCTGAGAAACAATGGCTACATACACTACTAATAAACACCCATATTTTCTCTGCGCGTAATAGCTATCGCATACGTTGAAAAGACTAATTGCAGCGGCCTGCATTCAACGAGTTTGCGCCACGAGAGAAGCACTATGGGCCATATGGCGAATATACTGGCGCGAAGTAGAAAACATCTAAATTAAACAACAAATACACGGAGACACGAGGATTTACATGGGTCGTAAAACACGCACTCCCCATTTTGTAGGTCCGACATGTCTCTCGGTGTGTGCCGACGACCCTTTCACTGCGACGACCCTATAGAACTGAAGCCACGCGAGCATCACGCGACGAGCGCCACGAGGCCACGGATTTACACACAAAATGTATATTGAACGCGCTCGCGCGCACCGAATGTGTATGTACCGAAAAACATCTTGAAATATTAAAGTAATGACGGGACGAACTGCCGCGCTTGACCAGCTCGCCGTCCTCCAGCGCGTCTCTCCTCGTTTTCTCGCCCAACTTATAATTACTCTCCGGAATTGGCGACGGCGGCTGCGTCGGCGAAACTTCCTTGAGCTGTCGTCGCGACCTCCATCCTACTTGGTGAAATAACGCGTCCGCGGAAATTGCTTGAATCCCGGGCGCGGAGCCGGGATCGTTTCAATTAGCGTGTGCGAATGCGAAGCGGCGGGTATAATTCCGGCTGCGCGACGCCGAACGTCCAAGAGATAATCATCTGGAACTCATCGTAAATCCACTATCCGGCAGTTAGCCGGGACACAGTGTTATCGGGCGCGGCCGTATGCGTGCGCGCGTGAATCATCGTTCGGTTGAGTTGAGTATCCGAAATACGGCGGACCCGAGGAGAACGGCGTCGAACGCGGGCGCGAAGTTGGACGAGGAGCATCGTAGGGCGGCGTAGCATCCGATCGGCCGCGGATATAACGCGTTCGCTGTACCGAAAAGCGATAGCCGGCTGGACGATGTCGCGTGTATTTTATAGTTTCCCTTGGCCGAGGGCGGCGAGGTGTTGACGGACGGGACGGAACATACAACGACCCAAACGCAGCCTGCCTCTCATCTCGTTCTCTCCCCTTTACTCGCCCCCTCCCTCCCCCTTCATCTCCCTTTCGCTCGCGCTCTCTCTCTCTCTCTCTCTCTTTCCTCATACCCATGTTCATTCATTCAGCCTGTCTCGTTTCCTCGGCCCCTCTCTCGCCCGTCTCTCTCTTTCTTTCTCTCCCTTTCGTGTGTTCTCGTGGCTCTATCTGTCTTGTATACACCCTCTATGTTCACCTACCGACTGCCAAAACCACCCCTCGGACGAAACCCAAACAGTGTTGCCAAACGTCTGTGCGACGCGTAGCCTGGCCATTTGCATTTCGTTTGTGTCGCGACACAGAATATTTCGCGAACGCGTTTTATCGGGGGATTTTCGGTCCTCTTGTCGAGTGGCAGGGGCAGGCGCCAACCCCTGTTTGCGTAGCAAACCTGCGACATCGATCTTCGTTGCATCTGTGTCGAGAGTCTTCGGTAGGGTGTTAATATTCAATGACGATATACTTATTTTTAACAAGAGCGCTTCAAGTATACTTTTACCGCAGATTTCCTACGATCGTTAAAACATTTAACTATTATAAAAAAAAACAGAATATTCGAGTAATATATACTATATAGTAGTATTTTTTAATGTTACAAGTTAAATTTTATAAAATATATAATTTCTAATAAATATATGAGAGTTATGCTATATTATAATTATATATTCCATTCATATTTTACAAGTTCTGAATAAAATTTATCAGAACAAATAATTTATAATTTTTTACTCTCCCAATAATGCGGTTCCCAAGTTCCAATTTTAATATGCATAATATTAACCCTCATGTAATATTAACCCTCCGAGTATCATCCAGAATTACAACTTTGGAGTTCCAACGGACTACATTTTATGCCCAGTCAATTCGGAGTTTGTATAGCCTATTTCGTGTATTAATTCCTTCTACTAGCTCTCGGTATACATTTCGGGATGTTCGGCATATGAATTTCGGCGATATTACAGTCATAAACTCAACGTCGTGTTTCCCAACATGTATTCTAATGATAAAACTTCTAATAAGAAGAACAAACGCGCGGGGGAAACTGAAATAACACGCCATGCCTCTGCTGCTTCTATTATCTGCGAGAGGCATCATTTGAAGGGGAATGAAGGCGACAACGTCCGCACCAATCGCACGGACGAGCAGTGTGTCTTGTCGGGCGCGAGTGTTAAAATTTCAAAGTGCGAGTGGAGTTCATGCAGGTCGAATTTCGGGGAAGAGCCGCCGCGCGGTTCCTTGAATTTCAAAATACCGATAAAATATAGAACGGAAACTATCCGCGCCGGTATCCGCGCTGCGGCGGTCGGAAAGAAAAGCGATGCATCTTGTCGGACCGGTAGTCACCTCGGCGAGAGATCTCCTCGTGAAGTGTGCAGATACGGAGGATCGGGGTGGGCATATATATACACATATGTATGTATTATACGTACGTATATGTAACGCGCCTTTGGAGCGTCGCGTCTACGAAGTTGCGAACGTAGGGATTCGCAGGAACGGCGAAATCGCAGGACCGTGGCAGACACCTCTGATGTAATGCGCCGGAACTTTGCGAACAAACAAATCCGCGGGCCCGGGCGACTGCACGAGCAGTCGATACAGAGAAACTGGGCGAGCGGGCGAGAGTTCGAAGCGGAGTGACAGAGCGGTGCCACGGTCCTAAAGCAAATTTGGTAAACAATTAAGACAAACGGCAGTTCGGACGTATCGAAACAAACAGGTTGTTCTTCATGCCCCGGGCGCACTCGGCATGCCACAAATACGTCCTACTAACTCGCCTTTTTTTTCCCCGCCGCCGCCGCTCCTCTATTTTTTATCAGGGAAAAAATGACCGATCCGACGCTGAGAATTGTGGCCGGCTGCAAAAATATCCTTGATAAATGTATTGACGTGGAAACAAACTTGAGCGTTGACACTTCGGAGTTTCGCGAATTCCCGTGGTCAGCGCTTAGCGTTCGATATCGGGGACGATACTTCGCGCGCGGATTCGCGCGACGGCTACAAACAACACGGGGTACAGTTGTTATCGCCAGTCCGGCGGAACGGTGTTACAAAAAGTGGAGTCCGCCGGGCGTTATCCGTGCCGGCGATCGTCCGCTTTTCTAAAGAGATAAATGAAACTCGCTGTTTAATAAGGAGACCTCCCGGAGAGAAAGTTCTTCGGTAATTAGTGATTATTGCTGCTACGTAATTTCTCGGAGTCGTGAGTTAGGCGGGGGAGAGATTTTTCGAAGCTATTACGCGCAAGTAGATTACCGGACTCGGCGTCTCTCCCTCCTCATAAGGAGGATTGGACCGGAGGACGGAAACGGACCTCGAAGCCTGCAACGAGGCCGGAGTTGTGGCGCAGTCTCATATTTTAAGTCTGGTAGAACAATATTAAAAGTACGGCAGCTGCGCTCGCGGCAGCGAGAGAGGGCTAGAACCGAGACGATATTCCGCACCCCCTCCGTTGGGACAGCTCTATCCTCGCGCCAGTCTGCTAGGAGCTACTCTCTCTCCCGGCTCTTTCCTCTCTTCTTACTTCCCTTTCCCACAGTCTGCACTTCACTCCGTAGCCGTAGCTAAGTTTCCCTCCCCCGTGCGAGGCTACAGCTATGAAATAATGTGCACGTCGCGAAAAATCCGTAAATCAACAACCTTCCCTTTCGTTCCTTAATGTGGCCTTAATGTATGAAGCATTGCAGGGGATGTATAATTCATACTTAAAGCGGATGTAAAAGTTGAAGCCGATTCGTAAAAATTAAAGTCGTAACTAAGACAAATTTCTCACTGTACGCAGCGTTTTTTGCCAACATTCTGCCAATGTGATTAACTATTTACCTACTCTCCATTTTACACGTAATTATTTATTATCTCTATCCTACGTGTAAATATCTGTCTCCAATAATGTGTTGAGACTGTTAATTGTAGCAAGACGTCTCAATTAAATATTCGGCCACTGAAAGAAGTTTCGACCTTAACCGGCACGGAGAGCTTCTCTGCACAGAGAACGGGAGAGAGAGAGACAAAAAAAGGGGGGCGAACGCACAAGTAGAGTGCCTCTCGATTGGTGAAACTACTCAAGTTTCCTTCAGAGTGGAAACTTTCGACTCCGTTGCGAACGGAGAGCAGAAAGATGTGAAGAAGCTCTCCTTTCTTTCCCCTCTCCTTTTTTCTTTTCTTCCACACTCTCCGCTGCCGCGAACTACCGTCATCCTCGCCCTCATCGTCCCTCCCGTTCTGTTTTGCGACGTGGTGGAAAGTATTTATCGTGGCTTCTCCTGCCTCCGGGCACGGCCCGCTCGTCCTTCCGTCCTTTTTTCGTCAAGCGCGATCCGCGCGCAACTGAGGGGACCTTATCGGCCGCGTCTTCCAAACTGCGGAAAGCCCCCCCCCCTCTCCCGACCCGGCCACGGGAGAGGAGATTTGATAAAGACCGAACGGAACGAGCCGGGGAAAACAACTGGAGTGCATTTGTCTGGATCGCGGGGTAGCGGACTACTCTTCCTAAGGAGTTCCTTCTATCTCGCTATCTCTGGCCTCTGCTTTGGTCTCACGGAGCAACAGACTTTCAGCGACCACTTTCATCGCTATATTCATCCTGCGTCTCAGAATGATAAAAATTTTTGTTCATAACCAGGTTATGAACAAGCTGACTAATTATGTCTAAAGGTGTATAAATTACTAATTGTACAAAAATAAAGTTGGTGCATCCTCTAACAAAAGATATGCAATTTATGAGCATTCCTTCACAAAAAAATTTTACGTTTAAGCTTCTAAAATGTAATTATATTTGTATATAATTTGCATTTCTCGTCCTTTTCTTTAGCACATTTATAATATATACTATAAATACGGACGGCAAATATATTCTTGAATCAATTTTGTAACATGTTATGTTTTTTTTTTAGTTTACCTACATTCAGAAGCTGAGGGATCATATTTATTATTTACGATGACCATTCGTCCTATATTACAGAGGACAGTCCTTTATTTTAGGTCTGTGTCTTTTAGATTTATTTTTTTCTTGAAAAGTCATTTTTGTCCTTTATTTCTGAAAAGTCCTATAAAATATCCTATATTTCAGTCTTTATCAACTTTGTATATTT
>VBVQ01006176.1:0-10124 GCA_011636635.1 Tetramorium simillimum | reverse complement strand
GGGGAGCGAAGAGGGAGAGTCGGGGCTGGGAAGAAAGGGAATCGCGCCTACGATGTCTGCCGAGCGCACAATGCGCCAGTATGCGTTTCCTTCTCTTTTCCCCGCCATGCCACGGTAGAGGCGACCCGACTCTTCGGGCCACTTCTAATCCTTCCTTTTCTCCTCACTCTGCAAGAATTCCCATTCAGCGAGATTAACTTATCTCCCGATTGCGCGCGCCCGGGTGGGCCGCCTTTGAGGGAATCGCTCAACGTGAATTCTATGCGTGAGGGCTGGGTAAATTATTGATAGATAATACGGCTGGGAAAAGAAAACACGGCAAGATGCACTCATTTATGCCAATGACGTGTGTCTTGGCTCTCTGTTGGGAAGCAAAATTACTTTCTCGAATATCTCGCTTTGTATGAACAATAGGGTTTAACACTTGTCTCTAAAACCTACTGGATGTAGACATATAATCTTGCATTTTTTGGATTACTTTAAAGCCTACCTTAGTAGCACAATACATTGGCTAACATTGGCCAAACATTGGTTGTCTAGATATTCAATGCTTATCTAGATAGTTAAAAAATCTGAAAAAAAAATCTTGTCAACATCCAGTAGATTTTAAAGGCAAGTGTAGAGTAGAAAATAAAAATAATAATTGGACGAACTTGAAGGATCCAATTTGCTGACGACGGTAAAAAATGATCGCTGAGAATTAAACTCGGGTATATGATTGACAGGGAAAAAAATAGAAGAAAAGCATTGAATCAGATGATGGCCGTGTTGCTTCATTCTGATTCAATGTCGCTGACGGAGTCATTAGTATGGCACGAGGTGCGTCGTGGATGAGCGCGGCGTACGACGCGCAGGTTTAGCTTACTCCGCTCTTCCTTTCCCCCGTGATGCAGCTGATAAGTCGACGTATACGTAATATACCAGACCGTCGCTCCGAGTCGAGACGGTGTATACACATAGCGTGTCGTGAAAGCGACACGCAGCCGGGCGGGCGAGGGGGGAAAATCGGAAGGCGAGCCGAGAGAACTGACGTTCACGGGAAACTGATTGTTTATTTTTCATCGATTCGACGAAGTCAATTTCGCGTTCCAACAGCGGCTGGCGATCAGATTTGCAGAATTTAGTGGTGTAGCGCGTGAATTCGTGTAATCTCACGGTCTCGCGGTGTCGGGATCTCGTTTCCCGGCTGGAAATTGCGCGATAAAGAGAAAGGATTAAACGGAGACGAAGAAGCAGAAGGAGCGAATGAGACGGAGAAAGAGAGAGAGAGAGGGAGGAGGGGGACGAGAAACAAAGAGAAGGGAAAAAGAAGCTTCAAAGGAAAGTAGAAAGGAAGTAAGGGGAGGGGAGGAGTGCGCGTACTACGAATACGTGCGTAAATCGACTGTAGTATAGTACTATGACTTATGAGTCAGTCACACCCGCAAGCCGGTTGTGGCTTCAAGATTCTCCCTCCTTCTCACTCACTCTCTCTCGACTGTCTCGCTTCCCTTCGTTTCTCTCTTTGTTACGCATGGACGCGTGCGACTTGTGCACGCATCGGCACGAGGTCACGTGTACGTACGTACATACATACGTATCTATCCGGCCTTGCCGCGTTCTAATCGCGGTGCTCAATGCGCCCGTAACACGGCGGCGATAAGGGCGCGAGATAGCGTGGGAGTTTTCGGAGCGTTCCGCGCCCCCGCGCCCGGACAATCGGCAGGAATCGGCCGTATCGATCAGGGCCGTACACTGTTTACCTCGTGACGTGAAATTATCTCTCGATCAGTTATTTTTAACCGTTCCTTAGATCGTCACTGCTCCCAATCAGTACGTCGATAATTTTACTGAATAGAGTTACCGAATAGTCTGATAACAATATGTTAACTAATATGTTTCGTTGAAATAATAATTTTGGCACTCAGATGATAATTAAAATTAATAAAATATTAATTACTTTTAATTAACTCA
This sequence comes from Tetramorium simillimum, assembly GCA_011636635.1. Classification (NCBI taxonomy): domain Eukaryota; kingdom Metazoa; phylum Arthropoda; class Insecta; order Hymenoptera; family Formicidae; genus Tetramorium; species Tetramorium simillimum. The sequence goes on along the minus strand of VBVQ01006176.1, from coordinate 8,171 downwards.
AGAAATTGGTTTAAATTTGATTCTTTAATATTTCACAGTACAGCATCGGCGGTGAGAGGTGCCGACAACGAAGATTGCTGGTTTTTAGATTAGGCGAAGAAACTCCGATTCTTTTTTTTTTCTTCCTTTCTCTTTCAACGGGAATTTTGAAAACGTTGAATTCGCTAGACCGTTTCCCCTTTATCAGTTAGGAGATTTCTCATCCTTGCAAGGCTCATAATTCTGCGAGGAAGCGCGATTCGTCAGAAATTTCGATTCTCGACTCTCTGATAAGGGCGCTACCAATCAGCCTCGGGCCCCTCGCGGCCGTAAACCGGTCCTGGACGTGCTTCACCGGTGCTCGAAACACCTGACGAAACGTCCGCGGCGATGCACGATGCAACTGATAAATACTACAGCGGCGGCGGGGAGAGAGGGCGGGAGGGAGCAGAAGGCAAAAGGGGCAAGGCATACGGCGTGCATTTGGAATGTATGCGCGAATCCCCGCGCGCGCGCGCGGTCGGCCGGATGCGCGAACGATCGTCTTTGTGCGAGCGACCGTTAACGGAACTGGTCGACTCGCACAAATCGCTTCTTCGTGAAAAGATGTTACCTTAATCCCCCCCCGCTCGTTTTACGATTTAGCACGAAAACGATGTTTACGACGCAGAACGATCGCCGGGTACGAGACGGCATCGGGGAAACATTGTCAGGAAAATCGTCTCGGCGAGAATCGCTGGGGCGACGGGGGCCCCGAAGTCGGGGCCACGATCGAGGGCCCCGGCACGGCCGGCGATCTCGCGTGAGCGCGGCCGAGTTCTTTGTGATCAGGGCTCGACCGAGAAACCGGTTTCATTGGCGGAAGACCCTCCGCGCGCGTTCTTTCTCTCTCCCTTCTGCGCAGCGAGAAACGAACCGAATATGAATCGTACGCCGCCCGTTTCAATAGACGGAGGCTCCGTCGACGCGGCGTGTGCGCGCGTAAACTGGTTATCGCCGATCGTATGTAATCGACATGCGGACGGACACGCGTCCGCGCGGCGATTGCGTATCGATAAACGCGTGCACGCAGATGCGTGTCAACCCTCGGTCTCTGTCTCCCCCCTCCCCTCCTTCACTCCATTTTCTCTTTTTTTTTTCCCTTTTCATGCCGTGGATTACGTAAGTGGGGTGGCTGTTCCGAGGACCCGTCCGTAATCGTGAAGCTAACGTTGTGCGACACGCGGAATATTTAACGCGGCCGAATCGCGCGAATAAATTACGTGTACATGTAAAAAAAAATTTGATGAGAAAGGAGGGGCTTATCGAGGATCGCCGGCGACGTTAATTGACTCGCGATCGAAACCCGAAGTACAGCTTATCAGTATTTTATTACAAAATTGCAGTCATTGCACATATACATTTTTACGCATTAATTTCGCGCGTTTACACGAAAGTTACACACTCATTAACGTTATAGAAATATTACAAACAGGTACAAAAACTACGCTACTTTAATTTAATCGCTATTTTATATGCTAACATTCTCTCACTCGCACTTTCCCTCTCTCTTTCTTTTTCATTCACAATCGCCTATTTGCTTATCGATTATCTAAATGCCTTGTAAGCGTTAGAGCTTGGTCTTGCTCGCGTGGAATGAAATTGTGTTCGAACGCAGCGAACGATATATAAATACAATATATAAGTACGCCGTGTCGGATAAAAACTCGACGATGAAATCCTTGAAATTTATGACAAATTCACTCGTTCGAATTTAACGAGAATTTTTGAATCATAAATATATAAAAGAGAAATTCAAATTTTGTGATTAAAGTCTCATCCATGGTCTGCGGTTAAACTTTCTCTCGCGTAAAAATCTTGAAATCTTACAATTGTTCACGTAAAAATATTGACGATATATTAAATTAATGATCCAATTAAAATTAGAATAAATTAGGGATTTCCTATTGATTAGCAATATCAGTCGATACATGTTTAATATACATATATATGTATAATACGTGTATACATAAATGTATAATACATATATATTTTATATATACATATTATACATATTTTCAGAGCCGTATCTAAGCAGGAGTAACAGGGGCACTGAGGCCCAAGACGAAAGGAGGGGCCCTGAAATGGAACTGCCAAAAAAAATTATCCAATATATTTTCAATTTTTTTATAATTATTCAGTTCAACTCCCTTACCTCAATGAAATTAGATTCCTTTGATGCGTTTTTACTCGAAACAAACGAATCTGGCAGTGTTGTCACTTACGAAGTTGTTGAATTGTTTATATAAAAGTTATTTATAAGCATGTAAACAATTATTATATATATTGTATTTGCTTATTATTTTTCCGCCAAAACATTAAGGACCTAGAAATAAAACCTTGCCCAGGGCACATGAAAAGCTAGATACGGCTCTGCATATTTTATGTATACATAATACGTATAACACATAAAAGTCATATCGTGACAAAGAGCTAAATACGACGACTCCGTAAAAAAAAGAGATTCTCAAAAAAACTTTACATAATCACGCATGAAGGAATAGCACTGAATGAGTTACAGTCCTTGTAAGATCGGTATGAGATCGCGTGTCGTATCTTTACTGTAATCTACACGTTATCCGTTACGTTCGTATTTTATCTTTGACCATTCTTGGCAGTGACGATTCGTGAGCTTTGTGTTTGTTAATTTATTTCCTATTCGCGGACGGTACGTGGAAGCTGGCGCGTATCACTTCTATGTGCATCCGGTATTTTTGAGAGTTGCAAATAAAAAGATCGAATAATTAATGAGCGTTAAAAAATGTTCATTACAAAATTGTAGTTGCGCTGTTAGACATGTTAGGCGAGCGCAAGATTTAATTTAGTAACAATCCCCTCCCATAAAACATCAGGCTCCCGAATTTATTCGGTTTGGAATTTTTCTCTCGACGTAACTGTTCACCTATGTGAACATGCACATAATGTGAAATGACCATTTGTATCTGAAAACTTTTCTACGCGCACGCCTACGGACTGGTCCCACATCACGGTAAAAAAAGGAAAAAAAAAGGGTAGCACTTTGTACATTGTGTATGTACAGGTATTTGTACACTTTAAAATTACAATTATATACAAGCGCGCAGTATAAAAAAGGTACATCGTTATATAAAACACAAATATTTACAAAATTTCAGGCTGTAAAAAAAGTTACATGACGCAATTATGTACAACTGGCAATAAAAAAAGGAGTGGGGGGGAGGGTGTGTACTTGGCCGCGTGTATATATTTAAATAGGAGATCGTATAAATGTCCCAACGATTTACTCCGACTCGAGAAGCAATCCGGCACTCGGAGTGGTTTCTGCGGGCCGTAGCGCGAGGTGCGCTTTCTTCCGGGGCGACGCCGTGTCGACCTGCTGATAAACGTAACTGTTCTGAATCGGCGAGCTCGACATCGTCTTCTGGCGCTTCGCGCACGAGACGAATTCGTACATCAACCCCTGCTGCTCCTGCTTCGGGAAGTCGCTTAGTCGCGTGTCAACCAACTCGGCGGCATTCACGAGATCGAGATCCTCGTAGAGCTGCTCTACGACAATATCATCGTCAACGATATCGAGTGGCTTGGTCTCGTCATATGTGACGTTCTCGTCGTCGTTGATGGCCTCGTCTACCGCGGACCCACCCGTCTCGGAATCGGCGTAACTCTCCGCATCCTCATACGTCTCCTCGTGCCTGTCCCCCTCATACTTCATCTCGCCTCGTTCGAGGAGCTCCAGCTGGTCCGGGTTCACCATGGCCCGCTTAATCGCGGACGGATCCTTCCTCGACCATTTCCGTACCTCCTCGTCCATCTTGGCCACTTTTGACGGATGGATGGCCCAGAGGCAACCCTTCCGCTGACTGCCATTGCCGGGCGGCTTCTCGATCTTCTCGAAGCACTTATTCAGCGACAGATTGTGCCTCACCGAGTTTTTCCAGCCAGTCGGTGCGGTCGTAAAGTAGGGAAAGTGCCGGCTGCGTGAACGAAACGGGAAAATGGAAAATAAAATTTGAGCGAATCGAATTTTCGATAATGTAAAAAAAATCAGATATATAAATATATTAGGTTCTTATTATCACTGAATTATCTAGAAATTGATAATTAAATTTATAAAATGTAATTCGTTAGAGTTTAATTCAATCAGGATTCTAACAATATTCAGGTAAAGTTGCAATAAATTTTATTCTCAAGAAAAATTACTTTTTTGTTACTTTTAAAAATATTCCGTACAATTCGTAAATTGAATTTACCATCCTTGTTTGATGAAGAAGAACTCTAACGAAACACAGCAAGAGACGACAGTTATTTTACGAGCATGGTCGTGAGTTGCAACGGCGAGAAATGAAGGCAGGTGGTAAACGAGCAGAGCGAGGCCTGCCGTCGATTTCTAGGGGGGACTGTACCCCGGTGTGCCCCTGGTTGTTCCAAGGGCCCCATACAAAATGGCAGCTCCTCGCTTAGCTCCCTTTCCGACCCGTAAAACCCGAGAATAAAGAGGGAAAAGACAATACTTTTGCCCCTCGTATACCTAAGCGCAGGGTAGAGGGGGCTTTGCCAGTCCCTTTATCCTTCCGGCCAAATGGCCGAAAATAAGCAAACGGGCGACACCCGTAGTTATTCATCAAGTAAAAAATTCTTTATTGTTCATCCTAAAAACATTTCTTATTGCGATACCTAACGTTCGTTGACGACTATGATAAATTTACAAATGCAGCAAAAACTTGAATTTTCAAAAACTCGAGTAAAGTAATTTATTTTAAGAAGTTATTTAAAGAATTATCAATTTTTCGATCGAATTACTTTATTCGCAAAGCAAAATGCGTTCTTTTCTGAGACGATATCATCAAGAAAGTTGATATTAGATTTTACGATAAAAATAATTTGCGTTAAAAAAAGAATCTTATATTAACTTAGGGTACATAAAAAAATGGTTGCATCACAAAGTGACACTTTTGTTTTTATATCACTCCCGCAAATTACTTGTATATCAATTTAACATTTAATTATCTAGCAACTTACAATGTTACAATGTTGATTAAAGCAACTTACAATGTTGATTAAATATCCAAGTTATAAGGTGTTTTCTATGCGATGTTTCAATGTGTGATAACAGTTTTAAAAGCACTCACCACATGAAGTTGTAGATTTCAGAAACTGGTAGAGATCCTGTTTCGCTGTTCTTCAGCGCCATCGCGATGAGACACGAGTACGAGTACGCGGGTTTCGGATAGGAATTGTCACGGTTTCCCGTCGTTAAATCCTTCTCACGCTTTGCCGCCTGTATCATCACCGTCGTCCCACCCGTACTAACGTCGTGAACATTGTTGTTGTAGGACATCTGTTTGCGGATCTGCTGCAACGCCTGGCCTCCTGGGTTAGCTGCGAGCATCTTGATGTCCTGGACCTTGACTGTGCCAGATATGGTGCTTATTTTGGGATGATGCAACCTCGTCAGCTGTATCGTCGGCGAAGAAGTGGTGATGGTGGCAGCGGTTAATGTCCTAGCGCCGATGGTGACCGACGACGACGACATCGACGTCGGCGTGTCCACGCTCAAGGGTGTGAGCGGTTGTTGAACAGTCGTATCCTGCTCATCGTCTTCCTCCGTCTCCTCGTCTTCCTCCTCCTCTTCCTCTTCTTCTTCTTCCGTTTCCTCTTCTTCCGTCTCGTACTCTGTCTCGTTGTGCTCGTTCTCCTCATTCTCGACCTCTTCCTCCTCCTCGCTTTCATTTTCTTCATCGTTTTCGGTTCGCTCGACCTCACTTTCGTTCTCCGTCTCTTCTCCCTCGTTTTCGGCGGCGTTCTCCTCCACACTCGCAGTCTCCAGCATCGCCGAATCGTTGTTCGTCGCGGGGCTGCAGATAGACATGTTATGTGGCAGTATCAAATTTGGATCCAACGTCAGAGCGAGTTCACTGTCGCTGTCCAGATTCAATTCCTCCAGATTGCTATGAAACATACAGACATTAATATTAATTTTCTATAAAATTAATTGAAATTAAATCTTTCCTTTAATTTTTAACTTTTATAAATTCTCAAGCTTTATTCCAATATTTCGAAATCCTATATTAATGTTTCTGTTTCTCTCTTTTTCTGTTAGTTTAGACAACTTTTACTAGTACTAATAACGTCTCTCTTGTAATTATTGTAGATAAAAAATTGCAAATTTATCTCACCTGTTTGAACTGTGGCTCTTATCATTGAAGCCGACCAGATCTTCCTCAGTTTCCGTCAAGACGCCGTCGAGATCGAGGTCTGGACCAAACCAGCTGATTTGATCCGGATGATTTGAATCGCATGCCCGAAAATGAAACATCTCTGGACGACCTTGAATGACGTCGGAGATGCTGTCGCTGCCAAATAGGCAGTCCCATGGATCCCCGGACACCTGCTCCATCCCGACGGTACTGTACGCATTTACGGTATCCAATTCCATTCACTTGACTGCAAGGAGAAGAATGGTAGTATCTTTAGAAGACTGTCAGGAAATTGCCAAATAATATGGCTAGGCTGCAATCCGCCGCAAATTATCTTTCCGAAATAGTTTCATTTTCGTAAAAGCGACATAGCCATATAACGAAGCGCCGCGTGAAGTCACTCTATCGTGAGAGCGAAATTGTGCTTTTTATTGCTCCATAAAGAATCTAACTCCATCGCTGTAATACGATATTGTCTCTCACAGAATCTTATATATATATTTCTATTATACCCGTTTATATTTCGTAATATTTCATTTTATCATCTCTATAACTGTATCGCGTATTTGCAGGTTCTCGTCGACACAGTGCTGCGTTACACAGCGACTGCTGAAATTTTCTGAAAAAAATTCCATCACTCTCATCCTTTCAATCAACGTGGGTCTCATCTGTATCTCAACGCGCGTACTTTTAATGACATCCACACGTGGAGCGTATTTCAGATATCGGCGTTAGACGTAGATCGATCATTTTTACCGAGTGCGTCGCAAAGGGCACCTAGACCGACGTCTACGGCACCGCGTATCGCTCTATCGGAGGAATAATAGCTCGCGCGAGCACATGAGAGTTCCCGGGAGAGTTCCTCGTCGAACGAAGGCAGATCTGTTCCTTGAAATACGCTCATCCGCTTGGATCGAGACGGTCCGGGGATCGACCTTCGTACGTGTCTCTAAATTCATAAATCATCCTCGACGGGTTCTCTTTGTGTCAATCGTTTGGTTTCGAAATGTAAAGAAAAAAAAAATTGAAACGTATTTATAAATTATTAATCCGTAAAGAACTCGCTCTGCGAATGCGCGTCTTTGATGGCGGTCTCCGACAATTATGTCCGACTGTACGCTTCGAAAATTCCCACGTTATCTCGGGCCTTTATCAACGCCGTGAGTCGCGAATGTAGCGAGTACCGAGGATCGGCGGTTCGGTGTCTCACCACGCCAGACAAAGACGATAGATTCCGTACGTACGCGGGAACCTCGCGTATACCCCGGCGTACAATTACACGCGCGCTCTTTCGTGTGTGTGTGTGTTTGCGTGTATATTGGTGGAAGAGAGAGAAAGAGCGTATGAGGATCTTGAACCCACAACCGGCCTGTGGGTGTGACTAACTCATAGTACTACAGTTGGCTTACTATATGCACGGGCTCTCCGTAGTAGAGGCTCCTCTCACTCCGCTCCCCTCTCGCGTCCGCTCTTTTTTTCTTCCCTGCCATCCTCCGTGTCTTTTCATGATTATCTCTCATTAAAAACTAATAACGGACAATCGACGAGCTCCAACGGCGGAAACGCCGCCGGACTGAGCGGGGACAGGCGGCGGTGTCTCTCGCTTCGGGAAGATAATAATGTCGATTTTAAACCGAGTCGCGCGAAAATTTTAATAAGTCTCGTCGCGCAAAGTCACGCGTTTTATTTCGAGCGCGACACAGAGCGCGGCAGCTGGAACGTAAGCTGGAGAGAGCTCCCGCCTCTCCCCTCTTCTCACCACGTACGCGTACGTGAGAGACGAGTATCAAGCCAGCATTGATTCGAATATTCCACCGCGTAGATTGTGCGTAGTCGCAACATCCGGATCTCGCCGATGGACCAACCGTAGATACACACAGCCGCGCCGTCTCCGCTCGGCCCGCGCTTTTCGCCGAGTATCGATCTGATACGTCTACCCCTCGTCCCACCCCGTGTCCCCCGGCCCTCTTCCTATCC
>VBVQ01006175.1:0-10135 GCA_011636635.1 Tetramorium simillimum | reverse complement strand
GGAGAGAACCGTCGACGGGGGTCTCGCGAGCCCGTCGGAGCGGCCCACGGGCCAGTTCCGTCTCGAGCCCAGGGGTAGAAGAGCTACTGGCCGCTTGTCTGCTCCCTTCTTTCGCTATAGTTTCATTTCTTTCCGTTTTTAGTTCCTCTTCAGTTCCGATTGATTGACATGTACACGTATAATATATAATCGCAAATATATCGGCACACACGTACACACATACACAAACGCACGCACACACTTATATATTATATAAAATACACACATACGTATACATACGGAAACGTACACGCACATCTTAGTCACGCAGGGACACTGACCCGCTCTTTCTCTCTCTCTCTCTCTCTCTTTCTCTCACGCACAACGTATCCACCGACATACATACATCCACACGTATACACACACGGTAAATTCGTTTGTTCGTTGTTCGTGGTTGAATTCGCAAGCACGATTAGTATACCGACTCTTTCATCACTGCTGTCGCCCCCATTAAATGCACGGACACACCCGCGCCCAGTCTCCGTGCGTCCTTAGGTCCGTATCCGGCCAGGTGTAAACGGGCCGTCGCGTAGTACCTGCGTCTTCTGTCCATCCAATGCGCGCGTGCCTCGAGCGCGGGTTCGTTGAGTTTTAGGAAACGTAATTGTCGCATTCTCTCAGGTACGTGCAAATGCAGTCACTGTTGATTGTGCGGGTGGTGTCGGCGGAGGCACCCCGCGACCGTTCCCGAAATGCATCTCGAGCGTATACGCGTCGATCGCCACGTGCGATCGCGCTCGGTGTGTTTGACGGAGATCGAGAAACGCAGAGTGTCCCCGAGAAACCAGAGAATCTTTGTGTCTTGACCGATTACGACTTGCCATGCCAAATTAGTTTTAACGAAGAGAGGTCGAGGTACTTTCCAAAATTGAAAAGCTATTGATTAGACATGTGTGTTCCAATGAAATTTTTTTTCTCTCCGTTTTATCCGTCTTCTAATAGAATAAACCGACATGAAATTGTATTAAAAGTTTTAGTGTGTAATGTAATATCTAATCTCTAAATTTTATGAGAGAGTGACACAAATATATATTTTAACATACGTAGGTCTAAAGCTCTAGGTGCAATTCGGAAATGGTATTAATAATGGAAGCATGCTTTATATGTTTCATTGATATTTAATATAATTTATATTTTTCCTCATTATTATTCATATATTTATCTTTGAATGTAGAAGTTAGTATCATATGCGTAACATTGACAACAATATTATATAAACAACTATGAGAAATTTAACAAGTATGTATAATAGAAATTGGAAACATGCAGTGTGAGATAAAGATTTATTAGAGATTATTTTTTTTACGAGAAAAGAAGCGAGAAAATGGTGTAAGAGAAAGTTTAAAATCTCTAAGTGAAAGAATGAGTATTGCATAACTTGAGAAATAAACGTTCCCTATTATCATTGCTATTATTAAATTCAAAGTCGTTCGGTATAAAAAAAAGTGAAAGTTTAGTAACAAACTCCGATAGTAGAATAAAAGGCAGCATCCAAAGTGCTTCCAGCATGCCAAAGCAGCTTCGCGTTTCTCTTCTCGTGGAGAAGTCTTCTATTTCCGTCGCCAGAAGTAGCGCGAATCGATGCCACGGTTCATCTACTCGACCACCTACGACTCTTCACGTGAACCCATATTGCTTAATGTTATCGCGAGGGCAATTTCTCTTACATAAGAAATAACAAATGGCATATATACCGCGCGAAATTTGATTTTCACGCCCCTGGAGACGTTGGGGAGGAAGGGGGTTGACCGAGGATCTCACCTTAACCGAGGCGAGATGATCGTTATCTGCGCGACTTGACGATCCTCTTGCATGGTACCGTCGGTCTGTTCTTGTTGGCCGCGAGCTCCAAACCGCCCCGCGTCAGCTGATTGAAATCGATAATGGTGAGCCGCGGCTCGGCGGCGGGTCGCTCCGTCAGGGTCTGCACCCTGTCGAGCGGTGCCCCGGGGCTCCGGAACCTGTAGCTCGGGCTCTTGCACCCGCCGCCGACGCCCGTTCCAGTTTCACTCGTGATTCCGGTTCCGGGCTGCTGTCCCATCCGCGTACCGCTCATCGATCGGTAACGAGCGCTCGGGAGCGGCTCAGATTCCTCCCGGAAGTACCTGACGATTCGATCCGCAATTAGTCGACCGTAATTTGCCTCGGTAAATAATCACGCATCGCTCTATCCCGATTTTGAGCTAAAAAAAACTTTCTATATTTCCAAGAGGATCTTTACATTGCATTTAGGAAACTCTTTATCTCTTTAAAAAACTGTCGGTTTTGTCTTGTGTTGTTAAATTATTTGGTCTTAGAGCGGATTATTATCTTCTTAATTTTATCTCTAATGCAAACGGTTTATAATAGAATTTTGTAACATTTTGAGTGATCGGTGCAATCTCTACATGCGAAAAAAATTAAAGTAATTATCTACTCGTAAATGCTGGCGAGATGCAAGGTCGCCGGAGTTCGGACTGTTCTCGGTCTGGGCTCCCTTGGAAGACGATGTCTCTGCCGAGATTGACGCGCTCGTCTGCTTGAAGGCTGATCGGGAAGCCCCGACGGGATAAGGCCAGTGAGCCTGTAATATTCTAGAAAAACTCGTGCCAGATTCCGACCCAGTCTGTAATCTGTTCGACTCCGATCGTTAAGGGTCGAACTTTCTTTAAGTATTAACGGAATCTATATCTATTTCAAACTTTGACGCAATTATGTATAATTAATACCAAAACTCTTAACAAGATTTTAAAAAGTTTAATTTTGATATTCATGTTAGTTCACAGTAGTTTTAATGAATGAGAATTTTATATATGACGGTGACTATAATTGATGTCAGGGTCATAAAGGATACATCCTTCTTCCGTGTACGGCATTATACCCGGTATTCCCTTCTTGTTGTAACCGTACATGGAAACCTCGATACTGTAGCAATTGACGTGTTCCTTTAGGATAGAGCACAAATAGCGACGGGCAGTTCCAGCCTTGTTGTGGTCCTGATTGTACATAGTGTTGCCCAGTTCGTAGTCCTCCGCGTGCTGAGCTAGCAATTTCGGCAGGACAATGTGCCTCTCGTACCTGAGAGGCTGGCAGCCATGAGTCAGATTAGGATACAAGCGCGATTGACGTTAAATTCTCTCGTTTCGACTAATAATGAATTCTTTCAAGTTTGATTTAACGGCAAATTTAACGTTATTTGAAATGGATTAGAGTTACCTGTAGACATCTTCGTACGTATTCCCGTAAACGAAGACGCCCGTGGCGTTAGTGTGAGCATGTAAATCCAGAACGCAATCCAACGGCGTGTGCGAGTTCTTATCGAGCGACTTCAGCATCGCTCTAGTCGCGAGCAGCGTAGGGTGAATCCATTCGGAGATGCAGTTCCAGGATCGATTCAGATCTAATCCCATTACGGTGGATCTTAACGCGAAAAATGGTCGTACATTATCTTTTTATCCACGAGAAAAAGAGGGTTCTCGTAGAAGCAAAAATGGTTCACTTTGCTGCTCCCGTTTCCAATTTGAATTTCAATTATTTATCGTCAATTTATCGAAACATGTCGATCTCTTTCCGGTGAATACTAGAACCATTCTCACCTGTAATTTCCGAGAAAGGCACCGTCGGGGTTCAGCATCGGCACTATCTTGAAGATCACGTATTCTCTTAGAACTTGAGCGATAGGATGCGCGCTGACCAAGAAGTCCATCAAACCCTGACACACGAAGGAGGACGGCGACTCGCCGGGGTGAACCCTAGCGAGGACGACGACCACTTTTCTAGGTCGTTCCACGTCTTCGAGGTCGGAGGTTATAGTCACGAGCTCTACATTCCTCTTTTGGATCGACTCAGCCAGCGTCTCTCTCTTCGTGTACAACAGTCTGCTGCATAGGTTGTCGAGATGCACCATGTAACGCGTGTATGAATACGGATATGTCAGGGCGAATTGATAAACATCGTCTTCGCGGTCAAACGCGAACGCGAAGCTTAGCACGTAGTGATTCTGATGCTGCGCGGATCTGTAATAGAATACCTGTAACATATCGAGAGGAGCGAATCGATGCTTCTAATTATTTCAGTGCAATTTGCGTCAGAAATCGTATCGTTTTATAAAGATATCGATTAATGTCCAGATTTATGGTAACTTAACGACGTAGGCAATGACGATAATCATCAATCGATTTGCGATGCCGATAATTCTAATTTAAAAGCTAGTGCTTGAGGAAATAATCGGATATTGGAAGTATTGGCACAGTTTCTATGGATTTAAACTGGCGATACTGTCAATAAATTGAAATGTCTGCGTCAGTCGAGCGGTATAATTGATTAGATTTGCTTTAGATTGAGATGGACATTTACATATCGTAATTGCAAATTTAGGGCGGTTGAATAGTACCGAGGTGACATACTTTTCTAAGATTACTCTTCTATTAATTTTTAACGAACTTAACAATTTTTATCGAAGAAGACTAAAACATTGTTTCGTCGTTTGAAGCTGAAAATATATTATGCAGCAACGTGAAATCGGTAAAATAAATTGCCATAGACATGAGACTTGAAGCAATAATTATCGTCTTTTCGAAATCTTACCTGTTTTCGCGGTATCCTCTGCCACTTCGGTCTAGTGCTGCTCTTCACTAACGGCGTCATTCCCTGTCGGAAGAGATTGTCGCTCTTAGAGATGTTTACGATGTTGAAGATCACCCGTTGATCCGCCTTCACGTTGTCCACGGTGAAGTTAAACCACAGGCGCAATCGGGGCGCACAAGTATCGGGCCTAATGAAAAGATCGTACTCGAATTCGGAGATCAAGTCCACCCTGCCGAGATTGCCGGTTTCAAAAGTCGCGTCGAAGCAAATGTGCCCTTTCTTCGCTTTACCGCTGTGGCCAGGTGGTCTCATCACCATCTTGTTTACGTTGCCCAGACCACCCTCGGCATCGCTGTCTTCACTATCTGCGAATAGTCCAGCAAAATGATTAAACAAGAAAGAGAAACATTTTTGAAAATTAGTACCAGATCTCGCAACTAGATCGTGATGATTTTGTTAAGAGAAAAAAAAAATGACAACGTTGTCAATGTTGTTATTGTATCACGATCGACTGATGTTAAGATTTGATGCAACGATGAAATATTGGTTATTCGTGTGAGTCGTGAAGTGGAAACGATGGGGGATGTCTGACCGGCGCGCTGATAAAGACTGGTGTGCTCCAAGGGGTCTCGTCCGAGACGCTCCGAGAAAACCATGACTTTCCAAATGACACGGAACGATCTATCGACGGGGCGACATTATCCGGCGCTGCCGGTGACCGATAACCGAGCCTCTCGGAGACGCTCGACGAGAGAGCAAAGCGTAGAGCAAAACGATACTCTGACCTATCGGACGGAAGACAATGAGAGACTGACGGCTTCGTGAAACAGACTCTAACATCGCGGTACCGTGTTACCGCCTACGTGATAAAAGCGGAACCTCGCGATTTCCCCGCACGCTCGTGTCCGCCTTCGTGGAATCTCGCCCGGTTCGTTCGCAATCTCGCGTGAACGAAGCGGAATCCGGGAATCGGCTCGCGGCGAGAACTCGCGTGGCTGCCAGGCGTCAAGGATCTCGTACGTACGATCTCTCGACAGTCTGATTTCCCCCTCGCCCACATCGAAGCCCGGGCTAAACCGAGAAAACTCGTTTGCGGTCACGAGATCTGGGCTCATGCGGGGCAAAACTTGCGAGCCGGCTTCGCGCTCTCTCTCTCTCTCTCTCTCTCTCTGATTGATTTGATTCAACAGATGCTGAGATTAGAGCGCAGCGTGATTGAGAGGCTTGGCGAAAGTCGCGATAGTTTTACACGAATTACTAAGTTGTCGGCCGGGATATAGATACGATCCTCACGTCATCTCTTATCAAAAGGTCGATTAACTGTGGATAATATAGATATATTCCAAGAATCATCACGCTCATCCGTTACATATATATATTTTCGTTATTACGGTATATGTAATTATCGAATTAAACGAGAATTTCACGAGAATTATACACACAAGACTAAATCTCTTTTCATTGTACAATTATTTGCTAAACATTTGTTGATTTTTCAATCGGCTATAAAAATATTTAAGAGTATAACTAATGACAAAATTTTTTGTTTATTTTTAATTTTTTTGAAGGTGGACAAAAACAATTTTTTATGAATAAATATGAACAAATTTTGGCCAATTAAATGCCACATTTTAATTTTGTAAAAATTCGCATTTCGGGCATTGCCAACAAACCTTTGTTTTCATCATCCAGTTAAATTATTTACATAAGAAAAAATATCGTAGTTGTCCATAAAAATAAACGATGAAAATATGTTGATTATTATCACCATAAATAAAAATGGTAGAATTATTCCATAAATAATAATTTTCGATCCGAGAAAATGATGTAGTGTCATATATAGAAGCAAAACTTATAAATAATAGATGACGTAGTCCCGTGTTGTTTTCAATTGCTATAATATATCGCATATAGGACAGAATTCCACCAAATCGGTCTTTATCGCGCTCTTCATCCTGGAAACCCTTATCGCAGCCCGATGTGGCAATACAGTTGCAGATCTAAATCCAGATCATTCGATATCTATTTCTATCGCATTCGCTACTCGACGACGCAAATGTCGCATTTTATGGCTAAAGACACTATAGTCTTCCGCCGCACGCAAGAAGGGTATACTAACTTTACATCAAGATACGTATAGTTGGATCGTCAATGATTCATAGCGTGGAAACAAAAGAGTTGCACTTCGTCTTTTCAAGAAATGTTGAATATTCTGTCTAGCTATTGTCTATCTGTAATAATATCTCTCGGTGCCACGTATGGTGTTTGAACTAGCGTAAAATATCGATTGTTTATGATATTTTAGAATAGACAATTGTTTCACTCTTGATTTATTAATCCAATCAATGATTAATTAAACAGATATTAATATTATCCGAAGTAATCAATGCCTCAGAGAATAATAGATTTTAATGATTGAATACATTAATGAATTAATAATTAATCTTGATCTATTGATTATATTAAACAATTTGACTGTAATGTATACTCTGTATAACATTTATAATTGAATTAGAAAATTGTTCATTTTTCTCGCATATATTTGAGATAAATACGCCATTAAATGGCGTATTTATAATATTTCTATTTGTCCGAGTTATTAATTGCAAAACTATCACATAAATTATATTTTTATCAAAGATAGTGCAACATTCGTTCAAGGTATTTTTAAATTTTTCGAAGTAAATGACTATTATATTTCACTGCGATTACGTTGAAGTAATATTGCGAAATTCTTGGAACGGAAAATCGGATAGCGACGGAAATGGCGCCCGGAAAGTGCAATTAAAACTAGAAAAAAAATGGAAAGCACGGAAGAGCTCGAAAAACGGCAGAGAAGAGAAAGAATAAGGGAAAAAAAAACAGAAAGAAAGGTGTGCAATAATATGTATCGGCGAACTCACATTAAATTTCCAACAATTTCTGTTACACGCTCGGTGAAAATATGAAAGACTACCTCTTGCACTGCGCCCTATTTTAATTGTTGCTACGATAACAATGTTGTCATGAGTCGTTGTGAGCTGGAATCGATAAAACGTCGGAAATATTCGCGAAATTCACAGACAGTTAAATAATTTTACTTTATTATAACTGTAAGATACAAATCATTTTTTATGTGACAATTATTCATCGCAATTACAAATTTCAATAATTAATTGCGAGGGTAGTTCTGCTGGATAAAATCAGGTATCATCATTTTCTCCGGAAATATCAGCAATAATCAGCAAATTCGATTCAAATAATCAATATCACGAAACGGAGAAAAATAATACTAACAGAAAAGATCTTTATGCGCCTGCCGGAAATTGACTTCGCGATACAATTCCAAAAATAACTCCCTGAAATAACTCGCATATGTTCATCATCAGCGCACGTAAAGCGCGTTCTCGTTAACTGGCGAAACTTTTAGCCGTGAATTCGATTTCGCGTGCGCGAAGGCAGCTCGAAAAAGCCGTCAATTGTTACGTCTTTGGAACTACCTCGATCTCTTCGGCCGGGTGATTGACAATCTGTGCCGGTGTTCGTCTACGTCTCTCCCGGGTGAAGTTTCGAGCCGATGCGAGATGGGAAATGTCAGGGTGCAATCAGCGGAGCGCGTGATGATCCTCGCGTGACCCCCACGGCAAAGTGGATCCGATCGATCTGACGGATCGCGAGCGAGATCCATCGAGAACGTGTACGGACGCGTGACAGGTCGGCGATAGCGCGTGCAGTCACGAATGGGTCTCCGCGAGCCCCGCGAGCCCCTTTGAAGGCAACGTATAAAGAGCACATACGTATAATACGTACCGGTGTCTTCGGACATGTCGGCGGGACGCGGCGGCACTTGTTCCGGACTGGACCATGCGAGCCGCGACTTTGCGCACTGGGCGACACCGTCGCCGAGTCCATCCTGGTTTCCTTGGTTTGTTGAATCGATATGCAATACGGTGTCTCGAGCAGCGCGGTTATCTTGCACCGCAAACTGTTCCAGATAAGCCGGTAGATGACACGAACCTGTCTGAAAATGGGGAGAACAAAAATGCCGGCAGCAGACAAACGGATTGAACCTGCGGCACAATGAACTCTTTATTTGTGATATATAGTCTGCCGTCTCTCCGAATTTTGTTCTTCAATAAAAATAGAATTACCTCGTTGCGAATAATTTTGAAACGCGAATAAACTGAATATTCAAAGGGCGATGTTCTTAAATTAGCCTCATCTTTTAAGCGGCTAAAATTGTAAATTTCACATGCGAGTCTTATGCATAGGTGTGATTTATCGCATGACCGTCGTTATCTGATTTCCCAAGTAACGACGGTGAATTTTTCGTACAATCGATAACACAGGTCAACTGGAAATTAAGCCTCCAAAAGAAGTTTCTTATTTCGACGATCGATAAGAGGACTTTGCCCTTCGTGTAATTGTTCTCCAAAGTGTCCAATCGCAGAGCTAATCAGGTCGTTACTCAGCGCTGAAAATTAAACGATTTTACGTAGTCGTTAAATCAGACGCTAGTTAACAGACAGTCACGTCATTTCCGACTCCTACACAGAGGATTTCCCTGTAATTTCGCTGACTGGCGTGCTTACGTAACTCCACAAAAGGAGGTAGACACAAGGGTAGGCGGGTTGATACGTAATTATATATACATATATAGAGAGAGAGCACCTCTGCAGCATGCATGCAGTCTTATTCCTAGATCCACGCGAGGTCTCATGCATCCTGTAGATGCGCGTGCGACGCGGCCATAAGGTGTGCGACCACCTACCTACGCCTGGCCAGGCTCCGCTTTGAGAGCGGGACGATAACTCGAGGGCGAAAAGGAAGGAAGGGGGAGAACAGACGGATAGCGACTCCACTCGCCTCAGGACACGACATTTCCGCGGACGATAATTTTCACCAACAAGATGACGACGCTGGTCACTTGTGCATCCCTCTGTTATCGCCGTATGATGAATTTGGAGAGCGGGGTTAAGCGGAGTAAATGGATCGAAACGCATTGTTATTCTGTTACGCAAGGAACGACGTAATGCCTGCGAGATATTGATCGTGACAGAAAAACGAATGTCTATAAAGAATTAATAACAATCGTATAACAATGGTAAAATAATTGCGCTCCGGCAATACCGTTCATATTCATACGAGGCTTACGAAAAACGTTTTAAAATATTATCAGCTGATCTGCTAGGGAATCGATACTCCCACTTTGTTCTCGGTTCTCTTACAAAATTAGTCGCGAGAGCCGAAGGAGGCTGCAGTGTAACGAATTTCCAAGGATAGGATGCAAATTAAATGGCACAGAGAGTAGTGAAAAGGCGGGCGGGGAATAATTGGCGAGTGGGGCGTACAAACGCCCGCCGCTGCAGGATCCGGTAAACCAATTTCCCTCCGATCTCGGAGGATATTTTTCTGGATGTCGGTTAGTGGTGGTGGTGGTGGTGGTAGTGGCGGTAGTTGGTGGCGGCGCGTTCCCTGGTGAATGCCCTCTTCCCCCGGGCTTTAGCTGGGACCTCCGGATGAAGCCCCCCTTTTGGCCGTTCCCCCCCCC
>VBVQ01006174.1:0-10135 GCA_011636635.1 Tetramorium simillimum | reverse complement strand
GTATTTAGCTTATAGAATGTACAACGGTAAAAAATTTGGTATTTTACTAGTTTAACAACTTAATAAATACAGTATATGCTTGGTAAAGCCCCGGTAAAAAAATTGCACAAATATACTATGAAAATACCATATTATTACGCATTTTATACGACTTAAAAATGATACTTCTGCGGATACTGAAAACCGCGAGGGAAGGTAAATATCATTTCTAGAAATTTTTGTCATAAAATTTGCGAATATGTGCAGCTAAAAGATCAAATTTGTAATTATAATACATAATTATAACTAAACATACAAGAATTTAACTTCAAATAACTATTTGCTTGGATTTTACTGTACGAAATATTTCTATTTCAGAAATTCCTCCAGTTAGGCAGGTGTATAATCCCTTTGCGATTGAGAGGCCACACGCTACTTTATCTATGCTAGAGCGGCAAGGTTCCTTCCGAGGTTTCTCACAGCTAAGTCAAGCATCGCCATTTAAAAGGCAGCTCAGTCTACGAGTCAACGATCTTCCTAGTACCCTCGAACGCACACGTAGTCACAGTCTCGAGCCGACGGATCTGGCGCGAATGCCTTCAGCTCATTCGCACATACCTTCGAAGCCTCCAGGTGAGCGTTCGCGACCCCGAAACATCATTTTCATTTTGTTATACATTTTAATACTCTTATTAAATTAATCATTAATGAGTGAGAGGATAAAAATTACAACATATGATACGCACGCACAAGTATATGCGCTGTGATTATTAATTGAAATCATTAAATAATAATATACTTCTTTGTCTTGCAACAGAATTCGAAGGATATGACGAAGGTCATTACTCCTTATTCTGTTAATCTTTACTGTTGCTTGCTCGTCGATGTATCCTTAAACATGCTCGTCTTCCATACACACGGTTCTCCGTATGATTAAGTTAACAGATGTAAACTGGTACTATGACACTGGAAACGTGTAGCTAGAACCCTTGTAATTTTAATCCGCCCCCGTGTACTTCTGTTTGTGCTTGAAAAAATATTCAACTCACATCGTGTATCTCATCGTTCTATATATATATACTCTCTATATACTCTCACTTTATACTATCATACTTTGTACCTGACATACGTATATTTAGGCGTCCTGTAGCATGCCTCTCGTAGAATGCGTTCTAGCACCTATGTCGTAAAGTTTGGGCCGTACTAAATGTATTATTAAACGTGATGTCCTCTGTTTCTTCGCAGTGAGTCCAATACCAGAAATATTTCCGGGTGATCATGACAGTGTCTCCGCAATGTGTCAGCAGCTTTCTCAAGGGCTTTCTCTACTCTCGAGCAGCGACGACTTTGGACCAATGCCGTCGTCTCAGCCTGCCACCAGTTCTGTCGCCAAGCAACTTTTCACCAGTACCAGTACTAACTCTCCTCCAGGTACGGCTTTTCAACAAAACTGTAGAAGTTACTTATTTTATTTTTCTCTGCGTCAATAATTCCATAGCGGAGTCTTTAAAAAAATCACATGGATCGTAAATTTCACAACTTGTGTCCTTTCAGTAACGAGTAGCAACTCGTTGGACGAGATGAAACTGCAGAACGGTCCCAATGCTAATAACAACGATAACAACGACAAGAACGAAGAGTTCAGTAATCTGAATCATGTCGGGTCCAGCTGGCAAGAGTCCGCATCCCCCGTTCTAGCGTCGAATCACAGGCTCACGCCCCTTCTTAAGGCGAGCAACCTAAGTCCCGTTCTTCCAAGGACGAACGCGCCCACTTCGGTCGTTATGAGCACGCCGGCAGCCGTTTCCTCTAGTGTAGGTGCTTTCGGCACGCCGTCGACAGCGAGTCCTGCTTTCAGCACGGCTTCTACGTCCTCTTTAGGAAATACGTCTACGCCGGCCGCCAACAGATCGCCGATCCCAATGAATTCCGTGATAACTCCAAAAACAAGTTCTCCCAGCACCAGCATAGCATCTGTTTCCCCGGTGGTTTCGACTGACGTCGCTCAAGTCTCATCGGCAACTGGAATCCCGACGGCTTTGGTAAGTTGAACGTTTATTTTAGTACATAATAAGTTAGTTTATTTCAACAAAACTTTTTAGTCTTGTTTAGTCTTGTTCAGTCAAAATTTCAATTAAATTTATATTAACAAGATTAAATAGGAATTGAATATGTTGCTATAATACATGAATATATTGTACTTAACATATCTAAAATAAGTATACGTTTAGTTAAAAATTTCTGATTAAAATTATTTAAAATTCGAGCAATCTTTGTACAAATTTTTCGAACACAAAGAATCTTATCTTTAATCTTATTTTTAATCGTCATTTCTAAGACAAGTATTTAATTCCTTCCACTTTCACATTTTTTACAGCTTCTTATTCCATTTTTTACTGCAGCCAATATAAAAATCAGTTTTTTTATTTCATTGCATCGTAATTCGAGATGTCCTTTCACGAGTTTCTCTATCCAACAGGTGCAACCACTTTCCACGGCAGCTGGTTTGCCAAAACCAGAACAATGGTTGGGTAGCATAACCGGATCTGTGCCGCCGTCGCAACAGGTAACCGTTAGTCCTCGGCGAGCGCCTGCTCTTCATGCAAGAGCACACTCGCTCGGCTCGGCTGCGATGAGCCTGACTTCCAGAGGACCTTCTGATCCCTTCGACGTCGAATGGGCGGAAATCGCTTCCAGAAATTTGCAGCAGTCGACCACGACGAATCCCTTCATTATGCCGAACGCGACCCAAGCGTTCCAAGTGCAGTTGTAGCGTCAGGAGTTCATCAACAACGTCGCCAAGTATTTCCACTCGAGCACATAGCGGCTACATAGCGCCCGCCCACGCTCCGACCCTGCACACGATCGAAAGTATTACACGTGAGCCGCGTGTCCTCGATACGAGCGCAAACGCCGTCGAGTTTTCGGATGGATAGTAATGGTACATGAGGTGCTATCATAAAGTTCCCACATTGAGGCTGCGAGACAGGAATCAATGATAGGGAGATGCTCACGTTAGAACGTGGAGACAATTATTGAGAATTATACTGCTCACATTTTTCTTCAATCAACAACTGCATACGAATGCTTGTCTATATTTGTGACGATGGATGGAAAATTGAAGCAAATTTCCGCAAAGCTACAAATATTTCTGAAAATTATCAAATGCTTCTACAAATCTTTGAAGTCAAGACATTAGAAAAAATATTTTACGAGTGGCATGGACACTGTGGACAGGAATCGCTCGTGAACATTCTATATAAAAATAACTCCTGGAAATGTTTTAAAAATCAAAGCCAACCCATCGTTCTTCTGTGATCTTTACGAACAAATTGATTGATTTGATAATCAATTCCTAATGGCTTAATGAAACATTTGGTATCACTTTGAAGATGTTTTTACAAGTTTAATGTATATCATCGCGTCAATTTTATCCACCACAGTCGCAAATGTGCACCAATATTTGTTGAACAAGGTGCTGCAAGTATTACTACTCAATAATTGCATTATGCCACTTGACATATTGACTCACAGACTTGCGATCTCTATTTTACGACGTTTCTTATCCCATCCCTGTACTACTTCTTATCTCGCAGCATTTTGGAAATTTTTGTGATCGCTTCTCGTAAGTTTACCATGAGACCCTTCGAGAAGCTAGGCCGAAGGAGCGCGACGGTTCTTGTTGTAGAATCAGCGCTTAATAGCAACGACGGTAGCAGCGAACTGAACCAGCACAAAACTATATCAGCGTAAAATATACTTAATAGACAAATAAGTATATACGCGCACAGCCTTAACGACCTCAATAAAAGTAAAAGTAAAACACGCATATACGCATATAAGCAGATGGGTGACGTGACGGGGGGGATATAAAGTTTCACGCACCGATAATAACAGGCTACATCTCGTCAGCCGATTAAGTAGAAGCAATAGATGTCGTGAAATACGCGATATAAGCGGAGTTTCCGACGGTACGGATAATATCTTACACTTAAATGTCTATCAATGCGATATCGTAATTGGATATCCTAATTATCTTGAGTAGAGTTAGGCTCGAACCGAGCGATTATCGTCGTTCTGCATGAAAAACGAAATTGTACGCACTCAAGATTACGCTGCACCCTTACTGTTATTTTTTTCAAAAGGAGAAGAAAATAAAAAATATATATATATAGGATAGTTGCCACTTCGTGGTCGTATCGTGACCTGAACCACGAAGTGAGGTGACCGTACCTTCCGCAGGAAGGGGACTTGCATTTCCGGCAAGCTCGTCCGGCTCAGACAAGCACGGATAGCCACGTTCTACAGGGCGTGGACGTGATTACGCAGAAGGGGAATCAACATCCGCGGGAGACTGTGATATTGACGTGAAATGGCCAGTACTTAAAGCGAACAGGGTCGAATGGATTACGGAAGTATCGTGAGGAACTTGCTCAAGGTCATAGCGCCGCGTGGTAGTACAGAATGAGTGATCGTGAGTTCGGGTACCACAGACTCTATATTGTCCCGTAGCCGGCAGAGAGAAACACCCCATAAATTAACTTAAGATTAGTTGTTAAAGACTAGCGGAGATATGTCTTACACTATCGTTGTCTATTATACATACGATCGTGTCGCATTTATTACGAGGACCGAGGAGCGGGATGTGGCGAAGCGCGTAGAAATTCTCGCACGAGGATGCACGCTCGCGGATTAAATAAATCTCTCTCTCTCAAGGAAGAGAGAGAGAGAGTCTAGACGGTGCTTCCGCTCTTGTAATAATAGTTGCGAAAAAAAAAGTCGCTTGATCGTGCCGATCCTCGAGTGTGAGCTCATATCTACGATCTGATCGCGCTCAGCTATGCGCGCCGTAGCGAGAGCGAAGGAGTTTCCTCAGTCCCGTGTAGTAATTGATAGTATCCCGTGAGATATCAGTATTGCGCCTCGCAGCTTTCTGTCTTTCAAGTTAACCGCTGCACTTTCGGTTTTTCGAAACGGATCGAGGGTAAACGTCGAGGAAGGCCAAGGGAGATTTTACATGAGGGATAACTGAGGCGCGTGTGTATGCATTGTACATAGATTAGTTATTTAAAATGTAACGCGACAGTATGAGCGAGTATGGAGAGGAGAACGTGCAGAGAGCGTGTGTCATTCATTAAGCCGGCGACTTAGCAATGAGGCGAGAGGAATTCTTCCTGAGAGTTCAATCGAAGTAAATAATTGAATTACAAATATAATAGTATTTTATAATTTTATAAACGAAACGAGACGATGGGAGAGACGACGCGATGACGCTACGATTCTGTATCATATAAGAGAGATCTGTAGCTCATTTGTAAATTATAAATTAAACCTTATAAATTGTAAATTGTAAATTATAAGTTTCTGTAAATTATATGTTTGGTGATGGTCCTGATTCTTACTGATTACTTTTAAGAGCAATGACAGATTGTCACGCGCGGCAATTCTAATAAATGAATACGTAAATACATGTAAATATCTTTGCAATACTACAAATTTATTTAAGCGTCGTTTTGGCCGCGCGATTTCGTTGACGTCGTAAATTAAATCGCAATGGAACGTTATTTATTTAATCGCGCTAAATGTCGAAGCATACATCCAATATTTTTGACAGAGTGTTGAAGTATTATTGCTTCGATTGTAATGAGTTAAATCAGAAGAAATTATCATTGGCAATTATAAAATACGTACAATACGATTTCTGCGATAGTAAAGGTCGCCATCGTCATTGCGAGTTGTTCGGCGAAAATGGACTTGGTTTTTTCGAGCCACCTTCCGTCCGTCCCGAAAATCAAAAGGTAACAAGGAGGAACAAAGTTAAGCGAAGGAAGTTAAACGAATAATAATTGTAAAGCAGCACAGGGAGCGATCGCTTAGGTACTTATTGTGGTACTTATGAAAATGTCGTTTAATCAATGTACTTAAATATTAACACACGTAGATCGTTGTTAGCGAGATCGTTGCTAATCGACGCACGTTGTCGATGTCTTCTTCTTTATTCATCTTTGTAACTTTTATCGGTTTTTTTTTATTTTCTTCGAACTGACATTTCTTTCGTTTCTTCACTTATTTCCCCGTGCACTTCCTGAGAAAGTGCGCGAGTAGGAAATGTGTATGTACATAACGCAGCATAACGATTCGTTATAACATTATCATGTTTACGTACGTACTTATTGTTTTCCTTTTACGTTTCTTAGTCGATGTACGCTAACTTACATGGTTCATTTGACTAGGATCGAGGAGGAGCGATAGAGCGGCGTCTTGGCTGGTCTCCACGTGACGTCTGTAATTTATTCGGATGCGAAATTCTTTTTTTATAACTTTTTAATCGATACGATCAATGTATGTTGTTCCAAGTGCCAGACGTCTTTCTCTTCCCGCTCCCCGGGATTTAGCGGGGATTAGCCAAGATGCGTTCCGGTGTCTCGTTTGACTGAAATAGGCGAATGCATTTAGAGAAGCGCGCGCGGATGACAGTGGCATACAAGCACATATACATACACACACACATACACGTACTTAGAAAAGAGAGACGCCGGGACAGGGATATAGGCGAATAGATGCACCGCGTGCCAAATTCAAAAGTGCAACCGCGTTGCCTGCCAGTTGGATGGTATATCGCGCACGCTTACGTGGTTGTGTTGTACATAGTATCGCCGGTCGATTCCTGGATCAATATGCGACTTAATGCGTGTATATTTCGTAAAGGTATCCTTGTTCATTTTACATTGTATCTGCCACTGTAAAAAATACGGTTTATTATATAATATCTGTTGTGATTATGAAGATGCCTTTTGTTTCTTTTTTTTCACAAGATGCGCACTTTTCCAACGAGAGATGAACAATCTCTTTCCATTTCCTCAATATGCAATTCATCTTTATATTGATCATAGAAAATGGAGAAGAGGTGTAACTCTTTCTTTTGTAATTATTAATATTTCTTTACTGTTACATGTTCAAGATATTTCCACTTCTTGATGCTGTTTATTAAATTATAGTTTATTAATTCATAGAAATTTGAAAAAAAAAGATTAAATATATTTTTATTGTAAAATACTTGTACTTTGTTAAGTAATTGATAATGTCGATTATTATTAATAGCAGCATTTTATAATACAAAGCATGTATAATACAATAAAATACAGAGAACCAAGTCGACCGTCTATATTTTAAGTATAGTTTTTAATAGACAATGATACAAATCACTGTATAATAGCATTTTCTACGTTCAATTAGTCTTGTTTCATACAAATATACAAAATAAATTATTTAGACATTAATTTATCACAATTCACAATACGTGCAATCTCGCCAAATTCACAGTAATGCAAGACAAAATGTAACATAAATTGACATTGACATTTGATATTTGATTCGTTCAATCAAAATTAATACTTGTTCTTTGAAGAAATAATTGGAATGTAGAAGAATAACATTTACAATTAAAATTAACATGTGGAGTCTTGAGGAAGCTTTTGCAAACTTTCCACCTAGTGTTCCTTCGCGATGTTCTCCAAAATTACCTCGTATTGATGCATGCCCGAAATATTTATCTGACATATCACCGTGTTCCTATGGATCTGCCGTTCAATTCCAGCTTACATATACTTGTGACAGGTATGTTACTCAAAATGATTCTTATATATTTTAAGCGAGCAGATCAATAGCAGCATTAAATTTTCAACAACTTGCTTTATATACTTAAATAATGTTTAAAAGTAGGTTAAGATTATGCAAGTAATATAAAGTTAAGAGAGATTAAAAAAATTTATAAAGACTTTAATATTTATGTATTTTTTTATAGAATCTCTTATTCGCCCTGTTATTTTCCTGCCATTCCACTCTGTCGTTCTCCTGAAAAATCGTTAAGAAAAATAACTTGTTGTTGTTTAAAATGGTATGACTGTACTGGAAAACGAGTGTGTTAAAATGTCAAAATAGTTATACGTAGCTTCATCAATTAATCACAGGGTGAGAAATTTATTATTATTACCAAAAAAATTTATATATACATAAAATATTTTAACATAATGACAAACTTAAGAGTATAAAATATATCACATCTGAAAAATAAATTATTATGATACACGGAGTATATTACAAAAAGAAATACGTCAATTTTCTTAAACAAAAGATTGTTAATCGATTAGACAGAAATATCATATATTTAAAAATTATGATAAAATGTAATATCTAAATTTTTCAAGTAAAAAAGAAGAATGTCTTGCTATAATTATAAAGAGAAGAAACCAAGTACATTACCTCCACCGTGTTTTCATTGCAGACCAATGCCATTTTATTGTCCAAGCAATGGCTGTTTGCCACCTGAACCGAGACTTCCTAGACATTGTCATTGTCCACCTTCGTGTCCACCTTTGGTACAAATAGCATTAATCTTTTAAAGATGAATATTGTGAAATCGTGAAATACATACAGCGTACAGTTTATATGACTTATGCGGACAAAAATTTTTAAAAATTAATAGCTTAATATAATGCAAAAGAAATAAAATCAATGCAAATAATTTTTATTCTACAATTTTAATGATATAATATGATTTATCTTGCACTTTTGTTTGAATAAAAAAGGATCCATTATATAGACACACATAAAGAGATTATAAGTATTCTTTGCAATATCAGAATCTATTTTTGTAGACGTGTAGGCCGAGACCAGAGCCCCCGCCACTACCACCTACTATGTGCATTGCTGGACCCTGCTCGCAACCATCAGCTTCAGAATCATATTGCCGCCCGTCAGCGCCAAAAATATTGCCACCATCCTCCTGCGTTCGATTTTGCATTCGGTACACGAACGAAGGGTCAAGTTACTACCCTTGCTACCGGTCCAATTTACCAAAATGTCCTAGCAATATCTGTTAGTATTATCTAACAGCACTTGATAATACAAAATCGAGAGAATCAATGTCTTAAGTTAAATTATTTATGAGAATAAAACAAACTTGCATCCCTAGAAGATATATTGTAGTTTTTTTATTATTATTTTGCCATATTGTAATAATCCAGATAGACAGAAATGCTAAATACAGTATGTAAATATTTAATGTATACTTTATGATGCCATGCACTATATATTTAAAATTATTCTTGTTTTAAGAAACACTTAATTTTATTCAAAGGATTGTCTTCTTATTTCTAAAATAATTCCGGATTAATTACGTTTTTTTCTAGCAAAATAAACAGCAATTTTCATGGCATTAAAATATCGCCACAATATTACTGCAATTTTCATGGCATCAGATACCGTTGCTCCTTTCATATGCTGATATAATTCTTGTTGTATGAGGACGCATCTTTATGCTCTTGTGCTACCATTTTCAATTCAAATTTAGTCTCTATGCAGACAATAAACCAAAATATGTCTATCTAGGAACTGACTATTAAATACTATTAGAATAAAGTTTAGTATTTAGGATTTCATTTATAATAAAAATATAAGATAAAATAACCGAATAATTTATAAAAAAGTATAATATTTTATTTCGGCAATTGTTCGGAGATTAAAGATTATTCAAGTGTTTTCAGTTTCAAGAAAAAGAAAAGATTGCGTTATTTTTGCCTTATTTAATTCTTTATTCCTTTGAAATAAAACGGAAAAATTATATGAAATTAAAAAAGCAAGACTTATACATGTAATCGAAATTCAAACAATTTAATTTAACTTTTGCAATTCTGTGGTAATTGCAGTTAATTACTGTTTAATATTTATCACAGTGACATTTCGTCGAGCACATTTGATATAAATCGTTTGACATAAACCGTTCGGTAAATCGCTTGACAAGAAAATCTATCAAAATTAGTTGGCATGCGGTGCTAATGAGTTTTACAACTAATACTCCAAGAGAGAGAGTTTCAAGTTTGACACTGTTCCAATTACGTAAACGTTATTTCCTTATATACAAGGCTAATATAACTTACAGCTTTGCGACACGTTTAATCTATTAATATTGTATAATTTCGGAAATGTTTCTATGTCTCTTAAGAAAGTATGTCAATAATTAATTAAAATTCATATCACATAAGTAAGATATACTAAAACAATTTTGCAGAATAGCATTTTGAGCAAACTCAACAACATTTTATGAATATATTATTTAATTCTTTAATATGCGTATTCTTGTTTCAATCTTTTTATT
>VBVQ01006172.1:0-10139 GCA_011636635.1 Tetramorium simillimum | reverse complement strand
TCGTCAATCCCCTGCTATTAATCTTAAGAGCTAAAGCTTGTCTTCGCATGCTTTGTTCGAATGGGAGAAATCGTGGAGTCCACTGGACGTAACAATGTTAAAGGAGATTTAACCATTACATTACAAACAAATTTCTTAAGACAATTTTTGCAATCCTGGCGAAATTGAAGCACATCTGTATTTTTCATATCTTTAATTTTATTAAATGTTTTTCGAGTATCAAAACTCAAATTAATATATTTTGCATTCAATAAATTGCTCTCTTTCTGAATATTTCTCAATGAGATAGATGAAATAGCGTTCATTGCCTCAGGTTTCATAAAACGATCCAATACGTTCTTCAATGTCTGGGAGAAAACACTATGCAAAAAGGGAAAGGTGCGTCTGATTGGGATTCTTTTAAGAAGGGTTCCACATCAGAGGCCACAGACTTGAAAAAAGCTAATTTAGAGCACAATAAAGGATCTTTGATAAACTTCGTGACTATAATATAGCTCTTACATGTTGGCTCTATCTTATCTTGTTGTACATCTTCAATAAATTTTTTAACATGTAGTGTAATATCAATTGCTCTCTGAGCTACTTCAGAATTTTCTAACCATCGTATAGAGCAGAATTTAAGCGGAAAATTATTAGATTCAGAATATTGAGTATACAGTGCTTTTCGAGCTGGCACATCTTTAAATAAATTATATAAGGCTCTTAAGTATGAAACAAAATCCCACGTCATAGCATTTATACCATTTTTAAATGCCAATGTAAACGATGGATCCCGCAACTTCCAATATCCAATAATTTGACATCATGATCATTCGAAAATTCTAATTTATATTCTTTTATAAAAGTCCAATTTACATTTGGACCATCCGTAGATATTTGAAGTATTTTATTTTTTTGAATATTTTTTGTGCTTTCTTTAAATGCTTCAATAAGATCTATTGCTCTTGAATGTCCAAGGGAACTTGAAGTTAAATAGCGCGTTACAACTTCTTCTTTTTTGTTATTCCAAAATCTGACATTTATATCCATTTGCTGACGTTTCGTAATTTTATTAAGTGATTCATCAAAACCAACAACAATAAAATCTGCAGAGTTTAATTCATCCATCAGCTGTCTATTAAAAAAAGGTGCAATGCCAAACATTATAGTATAACTAATTTTATCTTTTTTCAATTGTATTTTTTTAATAATTTCGCTATCTGGTAACATTCTTTTAATAGACTAAGAGCTGGGAGCCCCCAGACCTACGTCATTTTAGCAAAGCTAAAATTTTCAGTATGAGTAGTACAATATGTACCTAAGAACGTATAGGTACTTGATTGTTTGAAAGCGGGGCCCTTTCACAGATAGCAGGGACTAAAGGTACATAAAAACTTTACTCACCTACGTTAAAATATGACAGCTAACTTTTATATATATTTCACAGAATATTATTAAAAATTAATATTTATCATTGCCAGACACTTCCCGTGGGCCCTAACTTCCGCCAGACGCTTTAAAGTTTATAAATAAATTAGTTAACTTACGTCATAGTAACAAGTCTAAATTTTATATAGGTTTCTCAGGGTACTATTTTAAGACTTTTTGTAAACACCCAGACCAATCCGAAGGGCCAAACATCCCCCCAGACAAAATAAAAGTTGCACTATAAGTATGAGCGTGAAGGCTAGAGACCCTATATAAGAGACTGGTCAACTTTGGAGTCCGCGTGATTGGTGCACGTGACTTGTGCCCGCAAAATGGCGTCGCCAATAGAGATCCTTATTAATCCAGCGCGAACAAGTGGAAAATTTGGATTAAAATTTACTCGCTTTCCGAATTTATTTTGATTTAATTGAAGTTATGATGTAAATATGTCTATAAAAATCTTTATTCCCTTTTTTGTCCGTTTAGGATATTCGGGCACACAGCAACTCGGCATTTTTATATCTGTAAGAAAACTAATGTTATTTACTATTTTCATATTTATACATATTATATATAATTGTTCAAAATAAACATTTCTTATTACTGTTTATTTTGTAAAATTTAAGGTTAGAAGACATCCGTGATAGTGTAAATATTTATTAATAGATATATCGAAAATAATATTTTTTCTAATTTTTTAATTTAATTGCAAAGATGTTACATACGTTATTACTTATTAAAGATTGTTGTATATAATCGAAAAAAATTTGTTACTTACACAACACAAGCAGCACGGGAGCTATATGGTAGCGGCCATTTTGTGGACACTTCCGCCAGTTGTCCAGTCTCTATCTTATAGGGTCTCTATTCTTGCGGCGCTCGGCCGCTTGCAGGCGCGTAGAGCGGGGAAAAACACCACGAATTTCCGAGCTCTGGTTATGATTTTGCTTGTGCGTTGACTGAAGTCTGAAGCATCGTCTACAATGGCCGTAGCAGTAAGATCGTAAGCAAATCGACCAATCACAATCAAGTTTTCTTATATATTCTAGACTGTCGTTGGTCGATTTGCTGTACGACCTTACTGCTACGGCCATTGTAGACGATGCTTAAGTTTACATACGTATTTAAGTTTAAAATCAATACTTAACGTAACGTAACGTAACGCTTTACGGAAAGGCCATTCTACAATTGCATAAGCGTGTTTGTAAACGTAAGATTGTAAGAAAATGACCAATCATAATCGAATATTCTTCTTATGATCGAAGATCATACGTTTACGACATGCTTACGTAATTGTAGAATGGCCTGAAGAGTTGTGAGGTAGCCCTTAGAGCCTCCGCACAAGAACGTCCGTAAAGGCCATTCTACAATTGCGTAAGCGTTGTTGTAAACGTAACGCTGTAAAAATTTGACCAATCATAGTTGACCATTCTTTGATCGTAAAAAGAATATTCGACTATGATTGGTCATTTTCTTACAGCCTTACATTTACAACTACATTTTATACGCAATTGTAGAATTTAACATTTAACATTTAACATTTAAAATAATAATTTAGGGTGCGTTCGGGGAGACGCTACTAACGCTATCAACGCAAACGCTACCAGGACTGTTCGCGGAGCCAATAGCGCGATAGCTCCCCGAACAGCAAATAACGTGCGTAGTAGTACAACTGCCAAAATAAAAACCAAACAGTAAAAAATATAAATAGCAGACGGTTAGCAGAACGGTATTTATGTTCACAATTATTTATATTATATTATTGTAAAAACTGCACTTCAATCCTAACCTGATTCATATGTATTGTACATACATGCGTTCACCATGCGTTCGAGGAGACCACCAAACGCTATCAACGCTAACGCTATTCGTGCACCTCTCTGGCAAGAGCGTCGATAGCGCGATTTATGACGTCAAAACGCCTACCGACAGTGACGTCACGATGGCGTTGGTTGGATTGGTAGCGTGCTCCTCGAACACCGATAGTGCCGAATAGCGTCAATAGCGTGCTCCCCGATCGCATCCTTAATTTAACAAATTTAGGGACAATTTCACCATCGGCGGTTAAGCTAACCGTCGGTTAAAGTTAACAGGGCGACCAATAGATTTTAAAATTTTGTCATACTTATAACCTAAAATTTTTATGGGTATATCTATTGGCCGCTCTGCTAACTTTAACCAACGGTTAGCTTAACCGCCGATGGTGAAATTGGCCCTTAACGTTTAACATTTAATGAACAACAAGGATAACACGATACAGAGATGCACCCAGCTACATCTGTTGCAAATTTAAAAACGCAACCAATGTGAATTCAGCATTAGGCTGGTATTACATACATCCGAAAACAACATTGTCGGACGTAGCGATTGGCTGCGGGATAGAAAATTTCTAGAGACTCGAAAACTTTTCTATCCCGCAGTACGACGATACGATATATCCAATAAGAGAAGTCGTTTCTTGTTAGCGTCGTCGTATGACGACATTGGGTGCGTTCAGAAGACACAACATATGCTCAGTGAGCGCATTTCCAACACGTTTGGTGAGCGGACGGCATTTTTGTGAGCGGATTTCAGATACGCTCAGGGCTATTCCACACTGGACGCGATGGGCGACAAGCGATGAGCGAATATCCAATGAGAGTTGAGTTCTGCTTTCCAAGCGTCGTTTAGAAAAGCGAAGTTCTTATTGGATATTACTCGTCGCTCCGCGCCCATCGCGTTCTGTATGGAATAGCCCTCAGTCGCTCAATGAGCGCTCACTGGCGCTCACTCAACGGTTGCACCCATTGCTAACATAAACGACTTCTCTTATTGGATATATCGTACCTACGTCGTACATACGTCGTACGTCGTACGTCGTACATAAATGTGAATCCAGCATTACTCCACATTACTCCATGGTGCTCCATGGTCTCCGTGCCCACCCGTGCCCTGCTGCGTCCTGCATCTTGTCGTATTCTGTTCTGCGAGAAAAATTTTTGAAGGTTGCTGAGGCAACTTTACGCTCTGAAGTAACCTCGCTCCTAAAGGGGCACGAGATATTGATATTTGGCCGTATTGTGTCTCGGCAAAGATCAGGTGCCAGGAAAAAACATTGAACAAGTGCTCTGTTCTGCATCTCGAGGAACGATCGAAGAAGGTTTTTTTGTTTTCACGCGAGCTGGACATGTCGAGGATGAAATTAGCGGTGGTAACGACATTGTCCTTGGTCTGACGTATGATCGAGCATGTACGGGTGTCGCGTGATCGAATTCGAAGCGAACCGCGTGCCCCTTGGCGAGTAGTGACAGTGGTAAATTGCTGATAATTGACATGAGCCGTTCGAATAACTACAGCATGGTATCTCGCAGGTGAGACACACACATACACACGTACACACGTATATGCGGCACGCGTTTCGCTACCGTATGAAAAAAATAAGGGAAAAGCGTAACTTTGCGACGGATCATCGTCGTCGTGTAAGAGCGAGCCGCAAAAAGCTCGCTTCGGAGTTCGGCGATATGAATGCATCTGCGCGAGATTGACAATCCAACTCGCGGTAATCTCACGGAACAAATCTCTTGAATGCCGTCATTCTCGCTCTGTTTATTCGCGCACTCGTGCTCGCATGCTAATTGCGAGAGTAAAGAATATCTATCGCGGTTCACGTATACCAACGACCGAGCGAGCGAATAAAGTCCTGAAGAGCTGTGATCGTCATCACCTGGCTGTGCAGGGTGCGGCATTTCTGCGCTTGTTACCATTTTTGGTATGACACTTTTTTCGCTTCTCTCGCTCCGGCTCCAACTGTTTCTCGCTCCTACAATCGACTGCCCGTGCATATTTATACGATTAATCTTGATCCCTACCATTATTAATTAATAGACAGCCAAAACCTTTGCGGGTCGCCAACAAAACTATAATGTTTTCCAGTGATGAAAAAGATCGAAAGAAATCATAATCCTGTCCAGATAAAGCATACTTTGCGATAAGCGAATATCTAGTATCTATCTCTCTTTCTTTTGACAACTAATTGTGTAATTTTATGTGCAAGTTTCTGATTGCGTCTAGTACAAATGACATTAATGTAGATGACATTGCGCTTGCAGGTGGTTCCATCCAAATATTACGGGTTTAGAGGCGGAACGTTTGTTGATGGAACGAGGAGTTGACAGCTCGTTTCTAGCACGACCAAGTTCTTCAAATCCTGGCGACTTTACCCTATCTGTCAGGTAAATAAATTACTGTGTCAAACTACATATGAATAAATCGCTAGCGATACTTGAATGTAGTAATTTGTAACGTCCTATATTTCTGCCTCATCTTCAGACGGAATGGCGAGGTGACTCATATTAAAATAAAAAATGCAGGAGATTTCTATGATCTTTATGGCGGTGAAAAGTTTGCCACGCTTTCTGAATTGGTGCAGTTTTACATGGAAAATGGTGGACAGTTACGCGAAAAGAACGGTGAAATTATTGAGCTTAGATATCCTCTCAATTGCGCTGATCCTACAACTGAAAGGTACAGATTGTCATCGTCTATAAGATACATATATCTATGTAATATTTATCCTGTAGAAGTGCTTGATACAGCTATTTTCTTTTTGTCATTTTAATCCTATTTTTAATCTTTAGTACAACATGTAGTAATAATTAAATATGGTTAAAGATGGTTCCACGGCCATTTGTCAGCGAAAGAAGCGGAGCGATTAATGTTGGAGCGTGGAAAAAATGGGTCTTTCTTGGTGCGCGAGTCTCAAAGTAAACCCGGCGATTTTGTACTGTCAGTCCGCACTGACGATCGCGTTACACACGTTATGATACGTTCTCAGGTTAGCTCAAGTTTTATACATACATGCACACGCACGTATATTTAATTCATACGCAGTGTATGTAATGTAAAAAAAAGTTACTTAAGGTAAATGTGTGTGTGGATGTGGGTGTAAATATGTATATGTATACAGGGTGTCCCAGAAATGTGGACAAAATTTTCGTAAGCAGGTAGAGCGGACGAAAAATCCTCTACCATTTTGCAATTTCTTTTTGCAATAAGTAGTTAACGAGATATTAATGATTAAAAATCACCGTATTAGCCTGGCCCTCCGCCGAACACAAGCGCGCGACGAGATACGCCCGCCCAGCGTCGTTGCTAGGCATCTGAGGAGTTGTTTGCTACACGTGGCAATGCCTTTGAGCTGCGATTGTCCCCCTTATTTTTTGCCATTTGTAGAAAACAATTCGCGATCTTAGAAACAATGACGCTGGGCGGTCGTATTATGTCGTATATCTCGCCGCGCGCTTGTATTCGGCGGTAGGCCGGACTAATACAGCGATTTTTAATCATTAATAACTTCTTAACTATTGCGAAAATTGGTAGAGGACATTTCGACTCATTGTCAGTTTCGTCTCTACCGCCGCTCTACCTGCTTTCAAGTGGAGGCTCAAGATTTTTGTAGAGAAAAAAAACGAAAATGTTATGTTATACATATATTTCAAATTTTAAATCGATTATACATCGATTTGAATTGCTTTTAGAAAATTACCCTGTCTTAACGGAAAGATGATAATCTGCCTTTGTGCAAACTATTTATATGAACAGTTTGTACTTTTGATTAAAGCAAACATTTATCATTAGTCTTAACAATATTTGCCACTATTCTTATTCTTTACTTTAATCAAATTGTCATTACTATTTTAATGAACACAGTACAATGTATTTGTCATCATTCTCTATTTTAACCAAAATAGTTTAATTTAATACTACAAAAAAAGCAGCGATTCTATAGCGATGGAGTAGCATTTCACACATTTATCACCATCTATACGTGTGTGTGTGTGTGTGTGTGTTTGTACGTTCGTGTACGCAAGCATAACTAATTTGTATATGTATTTGACTATATTAAAATGCAAATTAATTAGATGAAACTAATTGATATTGTAGGATAACAAATATGATGTGGGTGGTGGTCACAAGTTTGATAGTCTTAGTGATTTAATAGAACATTATAAACGAAATCCAATGGTTGAAACAAGCGGCAGCGTTGTCCATCTTCGGTAAGGATCTTCCATCGTGTTCTCTGTTCATCTTATAAAATATATTTTTTATATAAAACACGTACATTTAAAAATTTTAAATTTTAATAAAATTTGTAATACACTTTGATTTATCCTATAATATCTTTTACGTTTTCAAACATGGTACACATGATATCCATATTGATAAATATCAATTATTTATATAGGCAACCATTCAACGCAACGCGTATTAATGCTAGTAGTATCGAAAGCAGAGTTAGACAATTACACAAAGAAAACGGTTGTTCCAATGGCTGGCTGTGTTGGAACGGTACTAGCGGAAGTATTGAAGATGGAGCGGGTCGTGGCAAAGGAAAGGCTGGTTTTTGGGAAGAATTCGAATCGCTGCAACAGCAAGAGTGTCGGCATATGTTTTCAAGAAAGGAAGGTTTACGTCCTGAAAATCGAGCCAAGAATCGTTATAAGAACATTTTACCATTTGACCATACTAGAGTACGACTAAAAGATGTGGATTCCGATACTCCTGGAGCTGATTATATTAACGCTAATTACATAAGGGTAATCTTTTTTTTGTTTTATTGATATTTCAGAATACACATCAAGTATTTTAGATATTTCAAGTGTCGTTGAGAAGTTTCCTGAGCAGAGATGTTGATTCGAGTGTCAAATTCATTATTTATTTCAAGTGTGTCATTTAAGGGTTAAATGTGTATTGAAGAAATACAAGCAAATTAGAGTTTTAGCTGATGATATGATTTTATTATCATTTTCTTGAAGTTTAATTTGCTTATCATCAATTATTATCAATTGTCTGAAAATTATAATTATCTTACCATTTTCTTTCAAAAAGTTGATTCTGAAATTGACCAAAGTGTCTGAAAAAATATTCAGTAAACTTTAAGTACTAGTGTTACTTGTACCAATTATACAAGGAAATACGCCTTGTTTCGCAGAACAAGGAAGGCGATGAAACAAACACTACCGTTGACAGTGGTGGTGACGATCCGTCATTTGGCAAATGTTACATAGCCACGCAAGGTTGCCTTCCGAATACCATACAAGATTTCTGGCACATGGTCTATCAGGAGAACACTCGTGTGATTGTTATGA
Source organism: Tetramorium simillimum (assembly GCA_011636635.1). Taxonomy (NCBI): domain Eukaryota; kingdom Metazoa; phylum Arthropoda; class Insecta; order Hymenoptera; family Formicidae; genus Tetramorium; species Tetramorium simillimum. Next base: position 1,605 of record VBVQ01006172.1, on the reverse strand, counting down.
CTACCAAGGAAATAGAGAGGGGAAAGGTACGTTAACTCTGATTCCTCAGCAAGTAGAAAGCTAATTTTTGGCGCGTTATTTTCTTCCTTTCTAGAACAAGTGCGCGCGATATTGGCCGGAAGAAGGGGAAACTTCCGAGTTTGGCGAGTGGAAAGTGCGCGCTGTATCTCGAACTTCGACTGCTGATTATACTCTGCGCGAATTTCTTTTGCAGGGAACCAAAGCGGAATTTTCCGAGCCCAGAAGAATTTATCATTACCACTTTCAAGTGATGTATCATATATTTTTGATAAGTTATTAATTCATATATTTTATTCTTTATTTAATTTGTATATATTGTATATTTGTAAGGAATTTTATCAAGAACACTAATAAACATTAGTTGGATACATTCGACATATCTAACGAGTTATACATATAATAAAACTCTAAAAAAACTAAATTTCTATATTCGATTCATAGGCATGGCCTGATCATGGCGTTCCATCAGATCCCGGTTGCGTGCTCAACTTTTTACACGATGTAAACGCTAGACAAGAATTGATTGCGGCGTCTTTGGCTCCAAAGGATCAGGATCAGGAACCATGCATAGGGCCAATTCTCGTCCATTGTAGTGCTGGAATTGGCAGGACTGGCACATTTATCGTTATTGACATGATTTTAGATCAAATTAAACGTCATGGTAAGTATAGGAATAGTTGATAAACAATTGAGATAATATCTTGCGGAATTAAAGTCGCTGCGCATATATATTAACGCCAATATATGATAAAGCTAATTGTACATAACAATCTATCTTTTACGATCCATTATGAAATGACATTTTCATCACTATTTAGGACTGGACTGTGAAATTGACATTCAACGCACAGTACAGCGAGTACGTGCGCGAAGATCAGGAATGGTTCAGACGGAGGCGCAATATAAATTTGTCTATCTCGCTGTTCTCCATTACATCGAGACTGTATCTCAACGGATGCAAGCGGAACAGGTACTAAAATTCAGTATCGTGTAATAACATTATAAACAATTGATTTACTCTAATATTAATTTTGTTTCTTTACAGAAATCACTTCAGTTAGGCAGAGAATACACTAACATTCGTTACAAAAGCGAAACGAACGCTTGTACCAACACTATTGTAGGCGAAACCTCCACTCCCACTTGTACGCCAACAATTCCTTCAACATCAGCACCTACTCACTATAGTTTGAGGTCAAAGTAATTTTTCTTAGGTACAATAATCGGTTTCGCGTACATTCGGGAAAGCAAAGAAGAGGCTTCGTTATTCTTTTGCTCTCTCTTTTTCTCTTCCTCTTCTTCTATTTCTCTGTTATTGTAGATAATACAACAAGAAGGACGACGCGATATACTCTGAGATTCGCAGAAATTTATTCATTAATCATTAAAAATTTAGTTTCGTCTCTTGTTTCTTTATTGACTATACTTATGGTTTATTATTTTTTAAATCATTGAATTGTGAATATTTGCATACGTGTGTGTGTGTGTGTGTGTGTGTGTGTGTGTGTGTGTGTGTGTGTGTGTGTGTGTGTGTGTGCGTGCGTGCGTGTGCATGTGCATGTATATATATATACATATATATAC